>PVJH01004023.1:0-132051 GCA_004026705.1 Nesogale talazaci
CAGGAGTCCCTGCAGCAGCATCCATTGTGTATAGAATGAGTCCTGATGATCAGCAAGAACCAGGGGTGTAGCCTGTCTTCTGGACCTGAGATCCCTGCACTGCGGACCTCTTGGATCCAGATGAAAGCTATACATCAGCGTGGCAGCGGCAGAAGCAGGAGCCAGAACATGGAGCAGAGTGATGGGTTTCCCAACTCCCAGAGCAAGTTAAGATGAGTGCTTTGGGGCAGCGGGTTGGCTGCTGGAGTGGGGTGACTCTGGGCACCTAATTCAGGCAGCTAGGTTTGCTGACTCACGGAACCCAAGAATCTTCAGGTTGGGGCTCACAGCAGAGTAGTGTGCCCCTTCTAACATTTATTAGCATATCTGAAACTTTGTAACACATCCCCATATACACCTACCCTGAGCATTTCCCACTGGCACTACAACTTGTTCAACTTCTTTACCAAACCCTTTTGCTATGAATTCCATCTGGGTATTTCTGTGCATTGACTAGAATGGACATTAGAACCCAAAGAAGGAGAGAGAATGCTAATTTAGACAATGCACACCCGTGTACATATTTTCAACCCTACACACAGGAAAACTTTATGCATGTATAAAAGAACTTGCATGTTGTTACACAAATCAAGTGTAAGCCCTGATTTTTCTGAAAATGAAGACCCACTCAAGCAAAGAGGAAAGGGAAAAAAAGAAGCAACCTGGAATGAATGGAATAAAGAGGATACCATGCAGCACTGGGGGTCTGACACATGCCTGGGTGGCAGCAGCTTCAAATATACCCTCTTGTTTTGTGTGGCCGGGACTGGATGGGACACGTCAACGTGAAAAAGTCCCGGTGTGGAAGGAACACATGTATTTGCCTTCCTCATTCATCCTGTAACTCCCTAACTCCCTCATTTGAGCCTATCCTGCATGTCTATTAGGTATTCGAAGGAGGTTCTGAGACAAATTACTTCTTGTTGAATTACAGTCTGTCATATCACTTCTCAGTTCTATTGATGCAAGACTAAAACAACAAAAACATTAACAATGACAAAAAATGTAAATGTCTTGATTTTCTAAGATAGCTCCACAATGTCCTAGCTTTACAACCTCCCACAGTCAAACCAATTGTTATGGAGTTGGTTCTGATTTGTGGAGACCCTATATAGCTGGTTTCCAAGGTCTGGAAAATCTCCACAAGAGCAGACAGCCTCATCTTTCTCCCACAGAACGGCTGGTGGTTTTGAACCACCAACCTTGGAGTTGGAAATCCAGTATGTGCTTGACAGTGCCAGCAGGAGCAGTGTTCCTACAAGGAAGGGTAAGTGACGTCCTTGGCACTGCCAGATGCACGACCTGGCTGGTGGGCATGTTTCCCAGCATCTCTCCTCCTCTTCACACGCCAAGTTGCAGTCCATTGTCATGGGGAGGCACGCTGGACCATTTGCTTCCAGTGCACCCCATGACATCTACTTTTTGTTTATACTCCCTTTCTTCTTGCCAGGACTTCACAAGAAAATATTGATGGACAACCATGAGAAGATGCTGACTGAGGTACCAGAAATCATCCACAGAAAGCATATCCTCACTGAGCTTTATATACTTGGGAAGCTAACACTTCCTTGGTCTATGCATACCTTTGTCATTTCTCTTGGAGTGCATCAGCAGACAGGGGTATGTGAAAGGGTAGACAGCGCAACACACAGCAACAGGAGTTTCCAGACTCCACTGACTCTGTGAGTAACACCTGACAGCCTCTCAGCCCAGCAGAGACTGGGGAGTAGAATGAGCCTCTGGCCTCATCTCTGTTAGAAACTGGAAGTCATCAAACACTCTCTACAGAGTGTCGCCCATGATACTGACACGCCAGACTTAACTGTGGGTTTCATCTCACAAGCTCCTGGGTTTCAGCCAGAAGAACTAAGATGCGCCTCTGGATGCAAACTAAGATATACAAGTGTGGTACTTCTGTTTCTAATCATCCAGATGGCCAGATGCAAACAGAAAACAACAAAACAAAACACAGCAACACACTACCTGGAAAAACTAACGAGTCTTGCATTAAGACTTTTTGTTAGGTTTTGCTCGATGTGTTTCTGCAGGTCAACTTCCACGTCAGGATTACTTTGGTTTGGTAATCCAGTGGTGGGCAGTGGTGGGCACACTGCAGTTTGAGAGCCACGTGTGGCTCTTTCAGTGTGAACGTGCAGCTCTGAAGTATGGCGGTCGTGATGGAGGGTGGAGGGTAAGAGTCATTCCTGGATTGACTTTGCCATCTGTGAGCTTAATTTTATAACCCCTATATGGTTGAAATCAAGTGATAGTTTATACTGTAAACTATGTGAACTGACAAATCCTGGCTTGGTTTGAAGCCTAGGAGAGCAGTTCCAATTCCATTTCGGCAAATAACCCTTATAAGTTCCTTAAGCCAAGTCTTCTCTGTGTTCTCCGCTTTCCAGGGGGCACAGAGGGGCTGACTCATTCTTGTGTGGGCCATGCAGGGTGTGGATGTTGAAGCTCACGGCTTCTCTTGTTCCATTGCCTAGGATCTCGGGCAGGAGGAAGGCTTCGTCAACGGCAGTGCACGTGCTCAGCCCTCTCCCCCCGACTAATCTCCCAGCATCATGGGGGGAAAACCCTGCCCAAGCAGCTACTTCACATTCAGAAAACGAAACCCAAACCAGAAGTTCCCTTGACTTACTGGAAGTCTCAGTGATGATGTCAACCCATTTGGGTCTCCAGAAATTAAACAACTCCCATCAGCCTCTTCACACAAACAGAAATACAATCCCAAGTAAACGGTCTCTCTCTATATTTCCCAAGAAACTGGAAAAAAATGAATGATATCAGACGAAAGTCCAGGAGGCAATCTGCTCAGATGTGACAGGGAAATTGTCTCTAATCTCATCCCTGAAATTCAGACCAGAATCTCAAACATGGGTCTCTTCTGACAAAGGGTCCCTGGGCCATGGGCAGTGCCCCTCAACAACAAATGCCATCGAAAGCTGTCTTGCATAAAACTTGGGCAACTTAGATTCCAGGCCTGCACAGTCCCATTAAATAATAACCAGATTTTATTTGTCAAGCAAAGGTGAACGCTGTTTTGCGTTAATGGATATGGCTACGGCACTGGGATCTTTCAGGAGGAGATACAGAGGCGCTTCCTCACCTCTCAGGTGCAGACATATGCCAGCCGTGAGGATTTTGGCCTCTTATTGCCCATCCTCTCAGAGCTAAGTGATAATTTCTCTCTTGGCCAGTGAGTTTTGCAGTAACGCAGATTTATTAGGTCCCCAGGTTAAAATTCTCTGAGTGAGAATTAAAAAACAATTGCCCTTTAGAACACAGTGAAATATTCAAATGACCTGAAAGCTGCCAACTCAGCAGAAGTGAAAGCAGGGAGCAGAAGAAGTCAGCGATGTAGTTGACAACGTAGGGCATAAAGATCTCCCTGAGTTCCAGGCACAGATGCAGGATCAGCCACTTCTAAGTCATAAACACATGCAAAGAGGAGCCCCCTTTCTACAGCAAAATGCCTGGGGTGGGTGGGGAGAGAAGGCGGTGTCTTCCTCTAACAGAACGGCACCGCGACTGTGGACTCTGGAGCCAGGTCACCAGCTCTCCCTCTGCTCACACTTCATTCGGTCTGTGTGACCTGGGGCAATTCACGTTCAACATCCCGGCGGGGTTCCTTCCTTTGTGGACTGGGTGGAGATAGAAAGGTGCCTCCCTGGTGGAGACAATGGTGAAGGTTCCATAAATACGCACACAGGAGACTTGGACAGGCACACCACACATAATCATCAATGGCCGGCCACTTTCTGTGACATGGCAGTTGTTGTTATATAGAGAATTCATGGCACCCAACGAAGGAACTGAATGGACTCAATGGAACTGACCTTCTTCCTCCAGGTGAGGCTCATGTCCTCGGTTCTCTCATCGGGATTCTGCTCCCGACATTACTCAATGAGAGCACGACTGACCTTTGTGGTCTGCTCGGACCCTCATCTGTCTTATCCTTTCAGAAACAAACAACACTGTTGGCTTTGAACTTTCTCCCTTCAATTTGCTAACTCGACATTCAGATGGCCTTCTTTTAACAACCCCCTACTTCACTCGACAGGGGATCACCTTCTCCCTAAACTCTAAGAAATGTTGAGATTCCATTGCTTCTTGGTCTCTAGTCTCACACCAGCCAAATTTACCTACCCCCAGAGTTTAAATACCAAGGACCCTTCCACTAATCCAAAACACTGATCTTCATCTCAGACCCTTGTCCTGAGCTCCAGAACCAGGCACCTTACCAATGTGTTTCAGGCTAAGTATCTAGTGAGCACTATAAGCTCAACCTCTCCAAAAATTAACTTATGATTCCCTTCCTCCCTTCCCATTTCAGCATGGTCCTCAGTGTCCCTCAGAATGGTGAGGGGACCTCTCGCCATTTGTTCCTCATGTAGGCACCTGCCTTCTGCCTATTCTGGTTGTGAACTTACGGGAGCAGACATCCCATCTCTCTCCCAGGGGGCTGGTGGGCGAGAGCCGCTGGCCTCGCAGGGCATCGCCCGAGGTGTCACCAGCATCGCCACCAGCACTCATTCTCCAGGGAGACGCAAGGGAGCTGCCAGGAGCTGGTGGAAAATTCCCCTCATCTTTGCGTTTCATTTTTCCACGAACATTTTGAAACCCCTTCGTAGATTACTTGGGTAAAGTAAGATTTAATTAAAAATTAAAGAAGATTTAATGAATCTTCCAGTGAAGAGTTCACAGCATTATTAGTAGTAGTCCAAAAAGCGCTCTGATGTTGCATGGACTTTTGGCAGCCTTTTCTACCCTCAGCCTCCCTGGTTCCTTTCTGCTAACAATGGGGCCTAGACTTGAAGGATTGCGGGACTCTTGGGCTTTGACTGACGTGATCACAACAGTTTCACTCTCCAGACTCAAGCTCCCCCTCCCTCTCCGGCCACCCCATCTACTGACTCCTAGTTGGTGCTTTCATTGCCCCAGCCACGCTCTGGTGGAAACTCAGGCTAGGCAGGACGGGGATGGAAGGGAAGACAGAGACGAGCCAGATACATGACGTAGATGGATGTGCAAAGTCATGCACAAATGTGCTGTGCATACAATGGATGCTTGTACAGATTGTGATGAGTGTTGTATGCGTCCCCAGTAAAACGATTAAAAAAAAAAGAGCTCTGAACAGAAAAAATAAAAGTTTTTAACCATGTTCCAGATGGCAATGAGGGGCATGTTTAACATCAGAGCCTCCTCACACAATATCATTCCCACTTGGAGAAGGTAAAAGGTTGCGTGACAGATTCCTTCCATATCCTTTAGGGGTTGCTCGGGGGGCAGAGAGTCTGTTCCCATGCCCAGCAGTCCTGTGCACACCCTAAGGGGACAGAACCACAGTGCTAACCCATCCCGAGGAGGGGATCCCTCTCTTTCACGGACCCTCAGCATTCCCAGCACAATGTGCTGTCCCAGGTCCTCCCTGCTGACAACATGCTCCAAGAATGTGAGAATGTTACACTAGACAAGAGTGTCCCCAAACACCCACATCAGAAAAGGGCTTGATGCATCTCCCATATTATTGTCTTACAGGTAAAAGCAAAAAGAAAAAGTCAATGTTATCAAGACAACTACTAGGGAAAAAAAAGAAGAAACCAAACTTGACCAATGATTACTGTTGGTGAAAGAGAAAAAGTTGCTGAGTTGATGGTAATGGGGGTGGACTAATTTGGAAAAGGATATCAATCATGGTTGTACAACAGGAAGAGTATAGTCAACGGCATTGAATTACACACGTAGAAGTTGCAGAATTGGAGACTGTTTGGTTGTGTATATTTTTCCCATAAATAGAAAAAATTATAATTGCACGAACAACAAGGACTTCAAAGAAGATGTTCTAGAATTGAATATGGTGGGAACTGTTCAACTCTTCTTGATATGATGGAATTATTAGATTGTATGTCATGTGGTTGAAACACTAATAAAAGTGTTAAAAAAAACAATAACAGCAAAAAGGAAAAAAAAGCACTCTTATCAGCCAAAGGAAGATGGCTTAAAAATGGAATATTTGGAGTCCTAACACCTACCAGTGTTGAAAGAAAGAGACAGTATGATGTCAGCACTCTTACACTATTTGTTGATTAATATTAATAAAAACCCTCAAGATAGTCCAGATATAAATTACAATAGGCACTAATTTAACACATACTTAAATACTAGAAATACAGCTTCCAGTTTCGACAATCGTTCTCTATTTAAATCGCTAGCAGAAACACAATCATGGTGCAACAAATCAAACTGCGCTAATCATTACGGTCAACTTGAGAGTGAAAAAGACTTACTTAACACAATGATACTTTTCAGAAAAGCAAAAAAGAAACCTGTCTTTGACAAAAGAAAAAAAAAAGGTTGTTAATGTAAAATTTTAAACCAAATAATTTCGTCACTGTCAAGAAAGAGCTAGAAAACACATAAAGCCTAAAGATTTTTTTATTTAGAAAAAAAAAAATCTTTTACTGGGACTTGCAGTACCATCTGGCCTAATTTGTTTTGGTGTTTTGCCCAGTGTAGTATCAACTTTCTGAGAAACATAAATTATTAGAAAAATATGAGTGACGAAGAAATCTGGGTTGAAGACAACAGCCTGATTGTAAATTTGAATGCTCAGAAAAACACCAGTCTGGCAGCCCAGCGCAGCCATCCTGAGTTAATCTAGACACGAAGCTGGTTCACACAGGGAAACCAGGTCAGGGCAGGCGGAAGGAGCTTACTAGGGAAATAACAATGCAGTCATTACATCTTATAGTATAAACATCCCCTTGTCTGGGCAAGGCTTCCAACCAGTTCCTTCTGGCTACATTTTAACCGGTCCTTGTTCCACTTTAACAGGATTCTTCTGCAGAGATGAAGTCACTTGCCATCTTGCTAAATGGAGGTCCTGCTTCAGTATACCTGGAGAGGATATGCGAAATTTCCACAGCAGACTGAACCAGAAAGCAGTGGCTGTGAGCCTGGTGCCAGAGCACTTCGGATTCCAATTAAGTTCTGGAGAAAAATAACCTGGCAACTTCTGCCTGGCTGCTCAAGGCTGCTTTGAATACTAGGGTGATGAATGGGGGGCTCCAAATGTTTACACAACTCTATTTTTCATCTAAACGATATTCTTCTGCCTTCAGACTGATCGCTTTAACACAATGTCACCTCAGCTCCTGCAAAAACACCTGCATGGGTTATGACTCAACTGGCTGTCTCGAGAGTTTAAAAAAAAATTTTTATAGGCATTGCTTTGTGGCCACTAAAGTGATAATCCTCCCCCAGACCAAACCCACCGCTGTCAAGACATCTGACTCATAATGGCCCTGCAGGACAGAGTCGAACTGCCTGGGAGGGTTTGGAGGAGGACTCGTTTGGGACCAGGAGCCCTGGGGGTGCGGTGGGTTACATGCTGGGCTGCTAGTCACAGGGTCGGCAGTTCAAAACCACCAGCCTCTCTGAGGGAGAAAGACGAAGCTTTCTACTCTTGTACAGGCATCTGGGGTCTTAGAGGCTTAAAGATAAACAAGCAGTCATCTGCCTGAGAAGCAACAAAGCCCACATGGAAAAAGCACACCAGCCTGTGTAATCGGGAGGTGTCAATTGGGATAAGGTTTCAGGCATCTAAGACCCAGAACAAAGAACAGTCATACCAATGTGAATTTTTTTTTTTTTTTTTTGGAGGGGGAAGACAAAGAATTGAGATACAAAGTCCATTTGTAGACAATTAGACATGCCCTCACAGACGGGTCACAAGGAAGAAGTGCAGTATAGCATCGATGAAACATACAGCTTTCCTCTTTAATGCGTCCTCCCCCTGCTCCCAACTATCATGACCTCAAGTCTACCTTACAAATCGGATTAGACCAGAGCATACACACTGCTACAGATAAGAGCCCATAGCACAGGGAATCCAGGATAGATAGACCCTCAGGGACAATGATGAGCATGGAGATACCAGGAGGAGAAGGGGAAGGTGGGGGGACAGAGGGGGAGTGGACCCCAAGGATGACATATAACTCCCTCCCAGGGGGACGAACAACAGCAAAGTAGGTGAAGGGCGACAGAGGACGATGTAAGATGTGAAAATAATAATCTATAAGGGTTGTCCCTCTACATCCCTTCTCCCTTACAGGAAGATGGAAACAGCTTAAGGTTGGGGAGCAAGCACACATTTAAGCTCCAGGCCAGGAAGGGGTGGCATGCTCGGGTGGGACCTCATCCAGGCCAGGTGGGCTTTCATTCAGCCAATGGGGTTATCAGTATCATCGACCACGTCTCTGGGGTCGGAGCTGCAAAGTCAAGAAGTTTCTCTCGTGTGGGCTCTCTCACAGCGGCTGCCACACAGCTCAGCGAGGCCGGCCGCACAGCCCAGCTTGCCTCTGTCTGGCTTGTGTTCCATTTACTGTACACCCTGTAACTGCTTTGAACCTTTATAAAACTCACTGGGATCGCAAACCAGGCTTCGGTGTTGAATTCTTTCTCGTGCAAAGCCAAGGGCTGAGATCTCTCTCCCAGGAGAGACCTAGCAATGCCCAGGGCTCAAGTAGAAAGAAAATGCTTTGAAAATCAGGAAGGCAACATGTGTACAAGTGTGCTCGACACAATGGGTGATTGCATGGATAGTGATAAAAGGCTTAAGTAGAAAGAAAAACTTTGAGAAGGATGATAACAACAAATATATAGATGCGCTTTACTGTACAATGGATGGATGCACAGATTGTGATAAGAATTGCGAAAGAGAGAGAGAGAGAGATGTAAAAGCCCCCCGTAAAAGTATTTAATAATTTTTTAATTAAAAAGAAAAAAAGAAAGACCACCCCCACCCCCACAAAGGGCCATAGACTTGAAATTCCAAAAGGATGGTGCGTTTGAGCTTTGGAATCTACCAAAACAGCCTGCCTGGGTGGAATCCCCGGTCTTCCCGTCAGCAGCCCCGGCACAGCCCACTGTGCCACATAAGGGTCCTTGTGGTCATCTTCAGAAGAGGCAAATCACAAGCAGCAGACGGTACTTCACACCAGTCAGGCATTTACATGGGACATCCGTCCACCCAACACATCAAAAGCATCAAAAGCATGACCTTACCCGGATGATTTCTTCCACACAGCTGTTGCTGTCTCCAGTTCTGCTCTCCTGAAATCAAAGAGAAAGGCACATTGAGGTTGAGGGTTATGAAGAGACTAGCATGACAGTGGGCACAACTCTGAGTCTCTCGGAATAAACGAGTGGGTTTTCAAGACGAAGGGAACGCGGAGGTGGTCTCCCTCCCTCTCCCCCCCCCCAACCACCATGGACCCTGAGGACGCTGGGCCACTGCTCACCCGTTTTTCAGCTGAGGGACCTGTGGGCTTATGACCACCTCTAAGTATTGTGGGAGTGTTTGCATGAACTGTACACTTAAAAATATATTTATAGTTCTTTTGGCTGTACCAAAGAGAGGGAGACCTTCAAAAATGAGTGCGAAAAGGGAATTGAGAGATTGCGGAATTTTTCCAAGAGCTTTTTGAAGCCCGCGGATGTTTAGCTTACTGAGGAACTGCCTCTTAGTCTCCATGGCAGACGGACCATTTGCAACACCCATCAGAAATGCACACAAGTTCTAGTTTCTCTAGGTCCCCATCCTTCTCTCAGTGTCAAGTGGTCTAAGACTGGGATGTTAATGAATGGTGTGAACATCTTTTCGTGGGTCAGTTTCAGATCTTCTTGGGGGAAATTTAAACCCTTTGTCTATTTTTAAATTGGTTGCTTCGATTTTTTGATTGCATTTTAAGGGTTCTTGATGCATTCTGGAAACAAGATCTGATAAATGGTTTGCAACGATCTTCTTCTGTTCTGTGAGCTACCTTTCACTTTCCTGACAGGTATCCTTCTCTAGACAATTAAACTTTTATCCTTCTCTCGACAATTAAACCCTTGTATTTATTTTATTGCTTATGCTTCCGGTGGCTTTATCCCAGAAACCACTGCCACACTTACACTCACAAAGCCACACTGCTGGACTTCCTGCTGTAGGATTTTCATTGGCTTATTTGTTTTTTCTTACCAATGATTCGGTAAGTTGTGGTTTAAATAAGGCCATTCTCTTTTATGTAAATGACCTCATTCTAGTTTCATGATGGAAAGATCAATACCAAAGAGCAGGAGGGCATCACTGTCGTTCATGGCACATGAATGCAACATACATGCTTATCAACAGAAGTTTTCTTTTAAAACTGTGTTCCACTCTCAGGATCAGGAGATAACAAGTGCCTCCACTAATATTTTATGAAGGTGTTTCAGATACTCATCCCTCCTCCTGCTTTCCTGAAAGATTCCAGGGTTTGGCACCATACAACTCATAAGCCCTTCTTCTATTCCCAGCGCCTCCCTCCCAATAGTGGAAATGTCACAGGCAGGACACTCCAAAAGAACCGGACAGAGCACTCCTGTGGTGCCTGCCAGAGACAGCTGATGGTCAAGTCTGGGTCCATCAGACTATCAAGGTTTGATAGTCCCTTGGACTGATCAGCGTTCAGTATTCAGTGGACTATGTGCTTTCGCCTGCAAACATTCTCTTCCAACTCCCAACCATCCTTTTCTTGGACTCCCAAGTCCCAGTCCATTTCTGCTGGCAGAGCAATTGTTGAATTCTTAATGTATTCTCGTTTCCATCTTTAAAAAATTAATCATGAATAAATTGACCTCATGTTCTCATAGTGGGATTACCGAGGCATGGAGACATACTAAAGAAGATTCCTCAAATTAAACTTTGGAGTTTGAGTCTTACAGCTAAATTCATCTCCATGCCACATTTAAATTTCATTTCAAGTGCTTTGTATAAATGACAGACTTCTTCTATAACTGCCTCCCCCCTATAATCCTGTAATTTTCAGTCCCCTATTCTGATAAGACGTTGCCCTGAGGAGGGATTATCTGTCAAATACTCCCCTTATCAGAGGAGATAGGGGATGGAGGATCACTACATTAGACCATCTTGATGGCAGTTCCCACTAGGGTCCTTGAGGTCTGGGCAGATACTGTGTTGCTTCTTACTAGAAAGGGCCTTTGTAAAGCTGAGGATCTAAAAATGAGGCAAAGATAAGGGACTTCTAAAAGCAGGTTCAGGAAGTCCTGCTCTTAGGTTATGGCCCAATTCGCCTTTTTTTCCCGAACGTTTGACTCTGGGGTGCTCTGGTGACATACTGGGTGACATGTTGTGCTGCAAATTTACCAGCAGCCACTCTGCAGGACAAAGAGGAGACTTTGCCTCTGCCCGTCAACAGGGACAGTTTGGGAAACCCACGGGGGCTTGTGTTAGGAGTCAGAACTGACTCCTTGGCAATGAGTGTGTGTCTGAGGGACTCAGAAGGAAGCTCTGTGGCGTAATGGGCTGGGAATGGCAAGGTGGAATTGCAAGGTGGGTGGTTGGATGGACCTGCTGATCCTCAGGAGAGAGGTAAGGCAGTCCACTCTTGTCCAGGTGCAAAATTCTCATGCTCAGAAAGCCTGGGGAGAGTTCCCCTCTGTGCTGCAGGAGAGCCATGTATCTGAATGGAGCCCAGGTCAGAAGGTGGATGGGAAACTAAAGAGGGGGGACTCCACTGGCCTGAATCTCCATGACCCCATTTGGATGCCCAGGGCACAGCAGCATAGACTGTTGGAATCAGAGGTCATTGAAGTGACCCAGTGACTTTACCAGAGAAATATGGCCCACAGAGGGGAAAGACTTTGTCCAAAACGAGTCTGGCAGTCTGTTCAGAACTCAGACTATGGCTACTCCCTGCTCTCTCCCTGAACTCCATATGCTGCTTCTCTAAGCTCAACCCTGAGAACGGCTCAGGCTGGGGGAAGGGGGCGAGGCGGCTTTGATGCCTAATGCAGAAAAATAAAAGAATCCAGCGAGTGTTTGTTTATAACCCTTCCTTCATTTCTAGGCTTCAAATTAACTCCCCCTCCCTCCCTCCCCTCTTCACTGACCTCCGAGATTCCAAGTGCAGACCCAAAGGGGAAGAGCCAGAGTGAGTAAAGAAAACGGGTCAAAGTCACCATCACTTAGGAGAAGCATTAAGGAGAAGCGGGAATCCATATTCTTAGTCTCTGGAGTATGGAATATCACTGCATCTTTTCTAAGGGCACCAAGGGGTGGATGGGTGGGTCAGGTGGAAAGCCGTGGATGGGTTAGGTTGGTTTGGTCAGAGGGGGGTGGGGTGGGGGCGGGCTTTCATTCCGGCCAATGCATCTCCTGAGCAACCATCAGCTGCCCCTCGGTGGAGGCTTATGGGGTGTTGCGAGGCTGAGAGGGCGTTCAGCAGTCTCCAGTCAAGGAGAGACACAGAAGATGGGTCCTGGAGATCTACAGGATCTCCATAAAATCTCCCGAGGGAACCCTTCACTCGGCAAAGCCGGGCAGCGTCGCCTTCCATCGTTCCACAGGGGTCACAGGGTGGGAGTGGGCTGGGCGTAGACTGGAGGGCAGGAACCGGGAACAACAAAGTAGGCATGGCATGTGAGGGCTTCGAGGGCCCTTGGCCGCAGTTGTCTGTGTGCTCGGATTGATATTTACACGTGTAAAAAAACGGTCAGTGTTTACGAGCACGATTACGCACATGCCTACGAGTCACAACTCCACACCGGTGTTCGGATTTCTCGGATGAAGTCCCCGCTCAGTGGAAAAGCACCCCTGGGTAGCAGGGCCGCACCCTGCAGACAGCCGTTAATTACTCGCGCGTGTGCCCACTCTCTCTCTCTCTCCGTCTCTGAGAGGGCTGCTGCTAGCTGTTGTCCCACGCTGAGCTGCTGAGCAGTTGCGCCCTATTTACTCGGCTTTGATGAACCCACCTCATTTCCCTATCATTATGGCTTGAAATCTGTCATAACAGTCTCACCTCATTGAACCGCCAACGAAACTCCAATTAAAAGCGAGCAAGCCCAGCTGATTCTCTGGGCGCCCCTGCCTCTGCCTGCACCACCACCGCCTGCCTCAAATCCTACCACTTCAATATCAGACAGCACAGACCCGCAAAGGCAGGCAGCTAAGCCTCGGGGAAGTGCAGCTCCAGGAATAGCCGGCAGCGTCCTATCGCTGAAAGCAGAAGTCCCTAATTACCATGCCAAGCACACAGCCCTGGAAGCACAGCAAGGCTGGAGGGGGTGGTGGGGATGGGGTGGGGTGGGTGGGGGCTCTCTCAAATCAGGGAGAGATGGCAGCTCACTCACTACAGAGGAGAGGCAGCGCCACACATGCGATTTTTCAAAAACGGGTTTAACTCTTCCTCAGACGCACTCCAGGTGGGACCTGTCCCCTTCCCAAATGCACCTACCCTCATGCATGCCTGGTCTTTCACATGAATGCTTGGCAAGTCGCTGTGGTCATTGGAGGCTGAGCTAATCCTGAGGTGTCAGGATCCCATGCAATGGGGAGAGCTGCCCCTTAAGTGTTTCCAGGGATGTCAGTGTTCCAGAAGCTGACAGCTGTGACTTTCCTCTGGAGAGGGGTGTGGGGTGGGGGTGGGGGTGGGTTGTTGACCCATCCCCCTTTAGGCTGGCAGCAGAGAGCTGAAATACCGCACCACCAAGGCTCCCGAAACAACCCTGTGGAATCCACACAAATGCACAGCAACTCTACAGGACGGGGTCAGGCTGCCCCTGTGATTTCCCGAGAGTGGAACGCTTTAAGGGAGTAGAAAGCAAAACCTTTCTCCTGAGGAGTGGGGGTGGTGGTTTCAAAGGATGGTATTTACAAATACTCCATGGTATTCCTGGTTTACAGACATATTGAAATATAAGAAACTGGGTGTGCTATTCAAAGGGACTGAGGAGTGGATTCAGCCCGGTCTATCTCACAGCCCTCCTGTCCTGCACTAACCTGGTATTTTCCCAAGGGAGAGGACACTGGACATTCCCCAAGGAGGCACAAGCCAACCCCTACATTTTACCCTGCAGCATGGGCTCTGCTGCTAAGGTTTTAAATTAATTATGGGGGAGGAGGGTTGGGGGGAGAGAATGCAATCATTTTAGCCCCTCTCAAAAGTGAGCAAAAGGCCAAATAAGTTTGGGGATCTCTGGTCTACCCCAACACCTCAGCTTCGAAGACCATGCTTTGCTCCTGGCCAAACAAGCAGAAGCCAATCCCCATCTCCGCACTCAAGCCTGACCCCTCCCTTACCCTTGAATCCACTCAGCCTACGAGTTTACCTCTGGCAGTACCCACTCATATCCACTGCTCTCTCTGTGTTCCTACTGCTGCCTCATCATCTAGGCATGTCTGTATACATTGAGCAGAAACAATAAGCAAAAAGACTGAAGAATGGGGAAATGCACATGACAAAAATATTTTTAAATGCATACCAGTAGCAATATGAATGAAATGACCATTCAAAACAGGCATGATTAAATGAACTGGAGAACACAGTAGGTAATGAGAAATGAGAGAAATAAAGCATTGGCAGAGCACCAAAATAAGACATACTAGAAAGAACAATAGATCTCGTGTGGTTGGAAAGCTTCAATCCACTTGGCTTTTCCAAGTGTCTGTGCACACACACACAACTATAGAGGTGCGATGAACTTGAACAATAACATCAAACACTGCTACATTAATAGATAGACTGAGCTGAGAATGCAATGAGAAAATTTCTACTCTCCAAGCAGAAATATTTACAGAAGTGCCATATTCAGTGCAATATAAACATATCCTTCAAAAAATGCCAAAACATCATTATGCTACAGCCCATGTGCTTGCCTTGACCACCGGCTATTTAAGCCTTGACAGCATGAGTAAGCAGGTGTAGAACATAAAAATTTCTTAGAGATTCTGAATCAAGTAGAACCACATATTTAGAAACAGGCTCTTTCTGTTTATAAAAAGCAAAATGAAAGATTACCCAACAAGATTATGGGATGACTCCACAGAATCCCTGAAAGGCACAGTCAGACAAATGTTTTCATTATCTTTTAAAACAAAATGTATTTGTTTAGTCAGTTAAAAATTTGAAAACAACACAAATACTAAAAAAGGCAAACCAAGAAAATAACAAATATAGATAAACTATTCCTATAACATCAAGAAAGTTTGATGAAACATAATTTGAGTTAAGAAGGGCATGAAGTCACTTATAATGGAAGGGGTTGTATTAAAAGAAGCTCTAAGGCTAATATTAAAATAGGACACGATACCAATAACTAAAACATCTTGATGAATTTGGTATCTTTCTGAAATAAATGAGTAAAGAAATAAGATAAAACTGAGACTAAATTTGTAATCCCAAGACTGCAGTAAATGAAAGAAATCAAAGAATTATCTTTAAATAAGGCCTCAAACCAGATTGTTTTAAAGTATTTCAACTTTTCAAAGAAGACCTAATCCCCATATTATATTTTCTATTCTGAAAGCTACACAACTTATTTTATTGATTGAATTACAAGTATTCTTTTACTTACCATGTATCTGAGTTACGCCCAATTGCACTTCCCACCGGCTCCCAACCCACCACACACATTTTAAATACGTCTTAGGGATGCTAGTATGTATTAGTACAAGGATGCATAGTGCAATTTGATGATGCTATCCTTCTCAGATGTCATGTTTCCAAACCGCAAAGGCAAACAGAGATGGGGTTTACTAATTTTTAAAAATAAGGTAGTCAGTTACTGCAGAATCCATTTATGGAGGTATAATCATTAGAATGGAACCTTGTTGTATATTGGGGACTACCAGACTTCTGAAACATAATAAAAACCAATAGACCTCTTGCCTCGCTCTTACTTATGTAAAATCTTTAACAGAATATTAGCAAATATATCAAAATAAAGTATTATAAAGACTACTGGAATTTTCCTCTGGAATGCAAAAAGATAGCTTAATGTTTGATAATAGGGTCCATTTTAAGTATTATATCAGTAGGGTTCATTATTTTGAAGAGGTTGGATTTGACTGTAATAGTTCTTCATAATGGCAATAAAATATTTTAAAGTACATAGGCTGAGCCCTGGTGGCGTAGTGGTTGTGCGCGGGACTGCGGCCCACTGGGATGGAGGTTCAATTCCAGCAGTGGGGCTGGGCCTCCTACTCCTACCTCCGGAGAGCAGTGATGCCCCCCCCCCAAAAAAAAAGTACATATATAAAAAACACTCTTATATCAAGAAAAACAAATATGGAATAATCTTACCAAAAAAACTACTTACATGAAAAAACAACAACACAGAACTCAAAAAAATGTTACGAGTATGTGTCTAGACTTTTCAAACAATTTCCTTTAGTTAATCTCATATAACACAAAGTCAAATACATACAGAAATGGAAAAAAAAGCTATATTAATGCCATGCAATTTTACGATATTAATAAGTATTCTGCTAATTTAAATAGGAAAGCACATGGAACATGTTCATGGGCACACTGACTTGCCTTAGATTGTCAAAGTCTTTCAGATACAATGCAGCAGATACAATCTCTCACATTTATGAGCTTTAGGAACAGGTCCCAGCCCAGGCCTTGATATACAACATATTAGGCACACAATGATGTTTATGGGATGAATAACAAATAAATTAAGAACATACTAAAAACAGTCATTATAAGCAATACATCTATATGACAAAGGACTGTCATTGCTTTACCCAATAGGGGGGAGAGATTATCAGTGACCTTAAAGGTAAATTCTAAAGCATCAAAATTTACCACTTCATTAAAACTAAGGTTATACACACTAATACTCACTCACTCACTCACTGGTACTGAATTGAATCAGAATTTGTAGTGACCCTATAGGGTGGAGTAGACCTGCCCTGTGGATTTCTGAGATGATAACTCTTCTTAACAGAAAGTCTCATCTTTCCCCTTGTTGAATTTGAGAGTTTTGAATCCCCACCTTGGAACTTGTAAGAAAACAAATATTCACCTCCTATCAATGTGCAATATGACTACCAAGTTAATACTCAATTTCTCTCTAAGTCTAGAGGTAAGACAAGGTTATTCAAATATGATTACCAAATCAAATCCAGTTGTGGCAGTCACTGATCTGTGTCAGTTTCAGCACTGGGAGGGTAGGGGTGGAGTCTAGCCTGTCAATCTGGAGAGAGCCAATGAGATCTTTGTGTGGGCGTGGCTTTCTCTGAGGATTTTGGGAAATCTCATGATATTTCCCCCATGGAGGAGAGAGACTATATACTCAGTTCCTGGGAGACGCTCAACTGACAAGACAAGATGGCAGCAAAGACCCTGAGTCCTAGGATCTGGAGGAGCCAGAGGAGAAGCCCTATGGGCTTACCCTAATGGAACCTCCAGACATCTAGGACTGGAGAAGCCCCAGACCCCTGCCAGAGCTGAGATGCTTCTACCACAAATGGATACTGCTGATGGACCCTGAGCCCTGGAAATGAGGAGCCATGGGGAGATCCCTACCAGCGCTGGGATGCTTCTACTGCCACTGGATACACAAGACTCTGCACCCACTGGCCTGTGATTGTCCTGGTGCCATTGCACGCACTTTGTGAGATGGAAGGAGACTTTATAGACTGGTATTAGACATATGGGCTAATATTGGACTTATGGCCTTGGACTGGACTGGGTTGGGATGCTTCCTCAATGTTCCATTCCTCTTGTATACAAACCTTTCCCTTATATCCATATGTGTGTTTATGAATTTGTTTCTCTAGTCTACCCGGACTAACACACCAGGGGTCTCCATCAGAACTTATAATTAAAAGTAGACCTGTTCTTCAAAAAGTCAAGTGGTTTTGTCAGTGCACTGACCTGACCTTATCAAAAACCTATTAATGATTCTAAAGCAATGTGGACCAAAGGCAGGAGCTTTATATCCTGACCACTAATTGCTATTGAAAGCTTTTCCACCGGGTCAAGTCTCCATAACATGCCCAGCCCTGTGTGCTGGGATAACCTTCCACACTTATCCTGTCAATGCTGGACAATGTAACCACATAACAAGGATAATGAACTTGCACTTCTCATTTGTAACCGACATGGACAAGAACTCTTCGAGACATCAGAAGAGTGAGTGAAGGAAGAGAGCACTCAGTGTTAAGACATGGGGAAAAAATGATAAATTATCCAGGTTTCATGAAAGAGGGAGGTGAGGGAGGGAGGGGGGAAATGAACTGATACCAAGGGTTCCAGTAGAAAGATAATGTCTTGAAAATGATGATGACAACGTATGTACAAATATGCTTGATACCATGGATTGTGATAAGTGCTGTTTTAAGAGTCCTCAATAAAAGAACTTAAGAAAAAAAAACATCCTCTATGTTCTCTAATGCTAATTGGGCAGACATGCCTTTTGGCAGATGGGAGATCACGTGGGTTCATGTGAGCGTGAAAATGCTAAGGTTCTTTAGCCCTCATGTGACAAGGAGGTTTCACTAACCTGCTGCATTTCCTTTGTGACAGTTCCCCAATCTTCCCACCCCACTCCTAGTTGTTCTGGCATGTTCGGTCTGTTACCTAGAGGGAGCACAAGACTTGCTAAAAGGATGCCACATATCACATACTCCTTCTCCTTAAATGATGGGGGGTGGGTGGGGTGGGGGTGGGATTGGAAAAGCTCATTTGATTATCATTTATAGATAGAAACAGTTTTCCCTTCAAATTCACATAAGTCTGGACACAAAAGCTTCCCCAAATGGGGAGTGTAATCCAATATGGCTGAGAAATGAACTGATTAAAGATGTTGAGAACATCTGTCATCTGTAGGTAGATCATCAATTTGCTTTTAATCATGAAGGGAAATGATGCTACGGATCTGGTAATATTCTATTAGGCACATCCCATTAATTTCCCTTTTTGCTAAAAATAAAGAAAGGGCAGGTTCACAAACAGTCCCTCATGGGCCGGGCTCTCCTGCTACCTCTATCATCATCTGATCCCCCCAATTGGCTCTCAGGGCTGTCCAGCCCAGACTAAACCTTGGTCTGGGCACTCTACCTCCACTGTTTGCAGGTGTGCTTTCTGAAAAGATGCTGAAGAAAGATGGAGGAGAACATTGACCTGAGAGATGGGAGCAGGTACTATTAGAAAACATGAGTGAGAAACAAACGCAGATTTTTGTTGGCTCTGAGAATATTTTAAGCATCAGTTATATACATACATACATACATACATATACACACATTTTTATTTTAAGGAAGTCTATCTACAATGCCATATGTAAAGGGATGCCCGACCTCCCTTCTTCTGTGATTTTTTAAATTGCTGAACATTCACGGCATTCTTATTCTTGATTCTGCTAACGCAGCTTTGTCATTCATCTTGGACAATGTCTGGAGACACGGGAGAAGAGCTGATAGCAAGGCCATGGGTTCCAACTTACCTCTGCTGTCCCTAGAAAACACTCCATCCCTCAAGTACAGTAGCCTCTGTGTCCCCATGTGACGTGGTTGGCTAGTTGCCCATGGGAGTTAAACCTGGCTATTCATCCATGCATTTGCCCTCTTCCCCTCTCAGGACAGGACTCTAGTGCCCAGGGCAGTGCCTTCTCTGCACGCTGAGTACCTGTGTGAAATATCACCAATACAATCCTCTGCAGATCTTCACCAAGTAGCCCAGGAAGGGAAGAGACATGTCAAATACCTGTGTCCCTTCCATGAACAGAAGAGAACTTTTTTTTTAATGGATATTCCAAGCAGGGAGGTGGGGGGAGTTCCAATACAACTACTGGGAAAGTCCAATAAAAAAAAGTGATCTCTATCATCCTATCACTGTTAGGTGTGCTTTTGGTGATGCTTGTGAAACCTCTAGGCAGAAGACACTCTTAGCATGTGTGTGACTACAATGCTTTCTCACTGCTATCATGCTTTTTAAGGAGTCCTTGGGTGTACTCTGAGGTGCTTGGTTACTCGATGGACCCTCCATCTGCTCCATGGGGATGGTGTGGCAGTGCTGTTTCCAAAGGTTATGCCTCAGAAACCCCACCCTGTCCAGGAAGGTCACTCACTATGAGTTGGCATGAGTCAGGGGCAATGGGTTTATAATGCTCTCAAACACCTGTGCTTCCGGTCACTTAAAACAGAAGGCCTGGAAGAGAAATTTCCTGAATTTAGAATTGGAAACACGTAGGTTTTGAAAAGAAAGCTCTCTAGCCACTCACTCGAAGTTAGTAGAAACAGTAAGCCATTAGAAAGCTGTTCCAACCTTGGAAACCGATGAAGGGGAGGACTGTGGTAAACGACCTCCTCAAGATAGCTGTGCGCCTGAACACTGTGGTAAAGCCATGTCCAACCTAATCCAATCTCTGCAGTTGGCCTCGAGACAGAAATGCCACACCACTCCTTCAGTGGGCAAGAAAATGCACCGATCTTGGTCAAATACGATAATATATAACCTTTGTTCTGTGGAGTCAAGATAAAGAAATCGTGCATCAACCCTTGATTGATGCTCACAGCAGGCAAAAGGTCTCTGGATCTCCTCTCTCAAGCTTCAACATCTGCCGGGATCCTGCCCACCGACCATAACCCTTGGGAGCCTTGCTGGCGTGTGCCATGTCTCCCTCCTGCAACCATTAAAGGGAGCAGCCTCTCTAAAAAGCCGGACTCTCGTTGTGGAACTAACATCACAGTGGCTGATTGGGACTCTCTGGTGCTCCATGGATGTGCTGAGGTCTTACTTGCAAGCTTTCCCAGGACTGCCCTGCAATAAGCTACATGAGTTCATGCAAGAAACACATGAGCTTTTCTTCATTTTAAGATAAAAGGAAGGGGAGAAATGGGAAACCAACTACAAGGATGTACCATCTCCCCCACCCCCGGAGGCGGAACAATTGTGGATGAAGGGAGGCAGCGGACAGTGTAAGATATGGAAATAATAACTTACAGTTTATCAGGTGTCCATGAGGGTGGGAGGGTGGACGAGGGAGGGAAGAAAAGAGGAGCTGATACTAAGGGTGTAAACAGGAAGAAAATACTTTGAAAATGATAATGGCAACATATATACAAATGTGCTTGATACGATTGATGTGTGAGTTGTTATAAGAGCTGTAAGGGGCCTCAATATAGTTATTTATTTATAATTGTATGTGTATATAATTATATAGGTATTTAAATATACATAGACACTTTTTAAAAACCTGGAGCCTAAACTTTGGGTAATATTATCCCAAAATGGATACTTTACAAATGGTCTTTTAGGTAAAGAATTACAATGGAAAAAATAAAGGAAGAGAAAGCATTCTAATTGGAAAACAAAAACAAAAACCCAGAGAGGGCAGTACCAACCAAAACCCATAGCATTAAAATCCAAAAGGAAACTAATTTTACCTTGAAGAATGGTTGGTACAAATAAATCATGCCTTAAACTTGCTGAAATGAGTCGGGTGAGGTTCTAGGTGGACAGAATGAATGCAGATTTCACCTCTAGAGTGAAACCAGATACCACGTGGAAAATCTCCAACACCAGGACAAGTGGTAGGAAAATCACTTGGGGGTCAATTTCTGGGCTTCACAACCTTCCACTCCTTGGGCTTTTCCCAAGCGAATGGCCTATGCTGGAATCGATATTAAGGAAAATGTGCGTTATGAATATCCTTGTTCAATGTAATACATTCTAACCATATTGTTTGAGAAAGAGTGAGGGCTTGAAATCTAATTAAAACGTACCCAAGACGAAACCCTGTTTACATTATGGATTTGATGAAAAATAGTCACGTTGTGAAAAGTATCAGCAAGCACCATCAAATTAAGTCAGGAAGTGTGAGTGAAAATTAGGGAAGGTTATTTGCTATCTAACACCATAGCTTAAAAGCCTAAAGGAAAAGAAGACAAAAAATTAAAAATAGAAAAATCAGTTATCTCTCAACTTTCCTTTTTAACATAATACCAAATAACATGCAATTTCTATTAGCACTGAAAACAGATGGTTTTGAAAATTATTTCCTTTAGGCAGTAGAAGGCTACCAACAAATTCAGCAACAAGAAAGTTCTCTAGGACACTGGACTGTGTTTCCCAGAGTGGGTGATACTGGCCCCTAGGGGACGCAGGAATCCTCTAGGGCCACTGCAAAAGCAGATATCTACATTTTCATCTGGGTTTATGGGCCATGGTACATTTTTTTTTAATTGCTAAAGGGTGTCGAGGTTGTTGGTTTGTTTTTTTCCTGAAAAGAGGGGGCAATTAAGTTTTGGAACGTTTGTATCTAATGCACCATATATAACCAAAGGGAATATTTGAAAAATACAAACGTTAGGGTATAAGAACAGGAAAAGGCAGCCGCCTGCTGGTAGGTAGGCAATATTATGTGGAATGGTACAAAATCAACAGGTGGACTGGGGGGTGGGGCGTGGGATGCTGATTCACCGTCCATCTTCTGCCTTCACACCAACAACCACCTTCAAAGTTCCAAGGAGTATGTCTTAAGGGGCCAAGAGGGAATGAGAACCCAGGCAAGAGGCACATCAGAGAGAATGCTTTTAACCACAACTAAGTGTTCTCACAGCCACGGAAGGAGCTGGCTGATGGATCACACCACCGGCATCTTAGAGAAGCCAGCGAGGTCAGAACAAGGCACACCCTCGACCTCCGTTCCACGGCCTTCCTCTCAGCTCGCGGCCACAGAGTCAACACTGAGTCACAGCGAGCCCCTGTGGGAGTCTGAGATCGAGCTGTTGACGGGCGCAGAAAGCCCGGTCTCTCTCTCGAGGAGCTGCTGGCGGTTTTGAACGGCCAACTGTGTGGATCCCAGCCCAACGCGCAACCACTCCACGGCCATCCATATGCTCCCACAGGTCCTAGCAATGACTCGAGGGGTTGAAGGGCCAGTCTGCCATTGGTCACCTTTCCCTCTGGGGAGGGTGACCTCAAGCCTTCAAGTCTCAATTTCTCATGTATAAAACTCAGATACTTCAAAATCCAGAGTCCAGTGCCCTCGAATGGGTTCTGACTCACAGTGACCCCCATAAGCACTGAGTAAAACGGGTCCCCAAGGGTTCTGACACTACACATCCTTTTGCCAGCAGCCAGGCTCATCTTCTTACCGCACAGCGGATGGTAGGATCGAACCATCTACCTTGTGGTGAGCAGCACAATGAGTAACCCACTATATCACTACGGATCTTAAGAGTAACTACTAGGAATATAAAGAGTCTTCATGGTGCCATGGGTTAATCGGTGGCTGCTAGCCACAAGGATGGTGGTTCAAAGCCACCGGTCACTCCAAAGATGAAAGGGTGAGGCTGTCTGCTCATGTAAGGGTTTAGGGTCAGAAACCCAATGGAGCAGTTCTATTCTGCCTGATAAGGTCATTATGGGTCAGACTTGATTCCATGGCAGTGGTGATGGCAGGCATGTGGAGTCCCGGGAGGTCCCTGTGGTGGTGGTTACGCAATTTTGTGTCAACCTGAAGTGTAGAGGCGGAGGCTAGCCTGTCAATCGGGTCACAGCCTGGTGGTGCCTCCTTGTGGGTGTGACCTCCTCGGAAGGAGGGTCCTAGGAGTCCCTGCCCCCTGTGTCACCTTCCTGTTGTTCAGGGACTTGGAGAGCTGGCAGACGCTGCCACTGGCTCCGCACAACTCTGCGCCCACAGCGCTGTGATCTCCCTGCGTGCTGCGTCACTGCATGTGGCTGTGAGAGTCTGAAGTGGTATTGATGGACTTGAGTTGGACTGGGTCAGGGGGCTTTCCTGATCTACAATTACGTCCGGATATAAAGCTCTTTCTTTCACATATATGAGTGTCACTGGGTTTGTTTCTCTAGTCGACCCGGCCTAACACGGAACTAACGTGAACAGCTACGAGTTGAATAATTAGAGGCTCAAGTTCACCATGAAGAACCTCCGAAGGCCTGGTGATCAACTTCCAAAAAATCAGGACTTGAAAATCCTGTGGAACATCATTCCCCTCTGACACATTGGTGCCGCCATGAGCTGCATCAACTGGATGGTCACACAATAACTGTAAAAACAAAACAAGGCTGCCCACATGAAGTACTTCACAGACCTGCTGTCATAGATGCTCAGTAAAAACCGACAGCCATTCTTTCTAGCATTAAATACATAGTATTTGGTGGCTCAGGGGGTTCCTTGGTTCCTTAGGGGGCTGTTCACCAGCCACAGAGTCACTGTGAGCCAGAATCCATGCCAGAGCAGTGCCTTCCAAGTTTGGACTCTAGCACTTACAAAAGAGCAACAATTGCTAGCAGACAACACGAATTCACAAAGACCAGACGATGCGATTACTGCAATGCCCACGGGCCTGACTAAATAAAACACAGCTAGGTTTTTGCCGGGCATCTGTCAAGGTCCACATGATCTCTGCATGGGTAAAGGTAGAGAGACGTGAATCGTGTGTTAACATCATCCGGCAGACTGGCAGATCATCGAATAAGCACACTTTGGGAATACCGTGTGCCTAGCAGGTTCTAAAGGTAGGTATTCATGAAGAAAACAGATGGTGGTTCCTGCCCGAGTGGAGTTTAGATTCTCCTATGGGAAAAATAATAAGCAACTAAAAGAGGTAATATGCTGGGAGATGGAGGGGTGTGTAGGCAAAAGCTAGGCAGGTGGGAGGATGGGGAGCATGGAATGGGGTCACGTGATTTCCTCATTTGATGAGCATGCTAGCTGGGACCCAGGCTCACTTCGCCTCACCTCCCTGCTCTCCTCTGCTTCCCCTGCTTAGAAACTGGGAGTGTTTTTATCCTTTCATTGTGAGAGCCTGCTGCTCTTAGTGGTCATCTTGTGTTGAATGTGTACCTCTGCTGGGGAGCCATGTACTCCACATGTTCAGAAAAGGCCGGCAGCGCGGTGACGGGCCCTGAGCATCTGAGCAGTGACTGAGGAACACGGAGCTGTTTGTCATGGGAACGAGCAGAGCTCAGCAGGTCACCCTGGATGAAAATGAGGGTGAAAACGAACCTAGTCCAGCTCTCTCTTGACATGGGGTTTTAGACCGCTAGCAGAAAGAAGAGGAATTGTTTTCGTTTCTTGTACATTCTTCTCCACAGTCAAACAACAAAAAAGACACAGTTGCCTCTGATGCACAGCGACCTTCTAAGTGTCCCAGGAGAACCAGGCTCCAGGGGGCTTTCAAAGGCTGCTCATTTTGTTTTGGAAGTGGATCGCCAGACCTTTCTTCCGAGGTTGCCTCTGGTTGGACTGGAAGCTCCAGCCTTGTGACTAGCAACCAAATGCATTAAGCCCCCCGGGGACTCC
Source organism: Nesogale talazaci (assembly GCA_004026705.1). Taxonomy (NCBI): domain Eukaryota; kingdom Metazoa; phylum Chordata; class Mammalia; order Afrosoricida; family Tenrecidae; genus Nesogale; species Nesogale talazaci. The sequence continues at coordinate 25,159 of PVJH01004023.1, forward strand.
TGTTCACCAGGGAGGATGCACACACAGAGAATACGGAGAGAGGCAAATTAATTAAGTGGGAGTGGTTGACCCCACTTCACTGAACTATGAGACCTGATCCTTCTAATGTCACAATTATGATATCAGCCATTTCCCACCAAATCTCTGGTCACTGAAATGCTAAATGGTTAATTTCTGTGTCTTTGGGAAGTCTAAATGACCTACTTAGGTCCCCCCTCCCCCCAGGGGTGCAAGCATTTATACCCAACCAACTACTACTGTGTTTTAAGGCAAATAAACTAATATAGAAATTGGATACCCAAAATTGGGGGGATAAAGACACAAAGGGGTTGGCATACAAACTCTCATGGAAGGGGGATATATATTCATAGGATTATATGATCAAGGTGTAGATATTACATAACTGAAAATGCAAGGCTTAGGCTATTTTCTGTTTTGTTCACTTATAGCATATTATGTCTAAATGAGGGTGGCACATGTTGAATTGCATGCATTTCAGTTTTATCCTGTAAGGCATAGGTATGATTATATTGCTTATTGATAGTTGCATATGGTTACAGAGTTATGTGACCCTGTGAAATTGACAAGGGGTAGTCTGGCAGTCACCGGTCTGTGTCAATTTCATCACTGGGAGTGTAGAGGTGGAGGCTAGCCTGTCAACCTGGAGATAGCAATAAGACCTCTGTGTGGGCACGGCTTTACCTGAAAATTCTGGGAAATCCGCCATGAGCCCTCCCAACACATTGATGGCAATGACATGGCCTTGTCTTTGTGAGGATGAGTTATTTGTGGGAACACATCTTCCTAGAACACAAATAATATTCTAAATGAACCCATAGTACTGTATGAAAACAGGAATTATTATAGCATACAGTAAATTAGATAGAGACTTGAGAGCTTTTAATTAACTATAATAAATCAATAAACGTATTCAACATGAAAATCTATTGTAACCCTGTTTACATTAGTTAACTCCAAGCATTTCAATTCTGTGTACTTATAATTAGCAAGCTATAAAAGATGCCAACCATAGAAACATAATGAGAAGGATGGTCTGTAATGGTAATTAGCATTCTTTCTCTTAGAGAGCAAGGGTAACCTGGCTATCGGTTACAGCAAACCAAGGGTTAAACTCATTATGAATGAAAAGGCTACTCTTGGGCAGTATTTATTATGCCCGGACCGACCCCTGCAATAGGAGGCCGGGTGGCACCCTCCTAAGTGCTTTCCGGAAACCTGAGGGAGTCATTACACTCAATCTTTTGGGATCTCTGTAGATTGGGCCTCGAAGACAGGGGGTTCATATGGGTTTGACCCTGCAATGCCAACTTCTGCCTTAGAAAATACATCAACGATCAAACTTCATGCTAAAACAAGAACAATTTTCTAAAGCAAGGAGCAAGCTGGGCCCGGGTCTGTGGGTGTCCATGAGCCCAGTGGATTGCTGAACCCTGACAGTAATACCACTCACAAAGCTCTCCGTGCTGGCTCTCAAGGGTGCTCTTTGGTTCGTCAAAGGGTTCCTGAACAAATGTTTTTAAAATATATATTAAGTAAGGTAAAGGTCATGAAAGACGTGTGTGTGTGTGTGTGTGTGGTGTTTAACTTCTTGCTTTGTGCATTGTGACAAGCAGGATTTTCTTTAATGTTTTTTTCCTTTCCTGTCTGTAGGCTGGAGGCTGCCTTCTCTGGCACTGTCCCCCTCCCTCTGAGCCCTGTCTGAGGTTCCCAGGGGCTTGCCGGTGACAAAATCAAGGCTGAGAGGAAAGAAACACAAATCCTGGAATAAAGACCTTGCTTTTTACATCTTCTCGCCATTCTGGCTTTAGAAAATCCACACCTGCATTCAACAGAGAGGATGCTCCCTCCCTTTTGCAAGGGAGCTTTGATCAGAGAAGCCTCTGATGTGGGCTGGACCCCTGGTGCTGTCACTGACACGTGTCTTTTCCCCTCCCACTGCACTTCTGAGCTGGGAGAGAATTTGGGCTACTCTTCTGACAAATCACCTCCCCGCCCCCCAGCACTTCCCAAAATTAGGTCAAAAGGTGCTTTTCTAGTTACGCACAGCTTAGCCTGTAACCTTCAATCCCCACCCTCCTACTCCCACTTGGGCAGGCCTACACCTTGGGATGTTAACCACCAGCAGCTCTGCTGGAGAAGACAGAGGCTTTCCTCTCCCATAAAGAATTACAGTCTCAGAAGCCCACCAGGACAGTTCTAAACTGTCCCATTGGGTGGTGCTCAGTGAGTCTGATTTTACTGGGTGGTCCTAAGACTGAACAAGCCTGCGACACCAGCCTGAGGTCCCAGAAGCAAGGTGGAGCCAGGATGGAGAGCCAGCCCAGATAAAGAAGGACCAGGAACCCCAGCAGTGGGCCCGGAGAGGCCTGTACATCACCCACCTTCTGTCTCCAGCAGGCACCTGGCCAGACCCCATTTAAAAAAAAAAAAAAGAATTAAACATGCTTAATAGAGATATGGGTGGGAATTTTTTTTCCTCATCAAGCGCCTTTAAACATGAAGGCCTGTCATCAGCTCTGATCAATACAGCCTCTCCTGCTTCCTAGGTCTTTGCAATCTATTACGAACATGACTTTCTTGTGGGTACTAATCCCATCATGTGCCCCGGGGGGGGGGGGGGGGGGGGGGGAGAGAAAATCTCCCAGAGACTCTCTATTAATATTCATACAGTTTTTGCAGGGACCATAATACCAAGTAGCAATGACTCTCGGGAGAACAGCCCTAGAGAAGTGCTCCTGGAGCTCACTGGGCCCAGCCAGGGAGACTGCTGTCCCACGGCTGCTGGTGCTCAGTCCTTCTGTTCTGTCACAAAGGGAGAGTGAGGACTACTCCTCCTGGGATACAAGGTGCGGCTTAAGATAGGGTCATGTATGAATAAAAGCAGATATAACACCCTCCTACCCCAACTATAGCAACATCAAGTTGAAAGGAAGCAGCGACACTCCATCCCATTCGTTCCCCATCGCGGGCTGAGACCGTGGAGGGAGGGAGCCAAGACACAGTTGTGAGCAGCCGTTCGGAAAAGGTAGAGAAAGAAGCACAGGTTTTTGATGAGGAATTTTGCAAATAGCATGGCAGAATTACAAAATGCAAATGCAAATGCTGCCGAACCATCTGTCAAATATTACGGCAACATTGGGGAAAGGCTCTGAAAGAAACGATGTTTGAAATCATTAAAAAAATAACATGTCAAGTTTAAAATACTCAAGAATCTTAAAACCAGCACCAACACATTCTGCAACCATATGGCCCGACAGCAGGTTAAAAATTATGGGTGAGGGTGGGGGTGGTGTGTGTGGAGATCACCCTGCTTTCATTTTTCACTTCAACCCCAATGGCTTCTAAAAAACGTGTTTCCTTTTTTAATTTAAGACACCCCTCCCCCCCAACAGCGTTGATAGCTTCTTGAATTAGACCAATAACCGCAATATTCACTTAGCCCTTTAGAAAGGGATAGGGGAGTGTGGAAGATGAGGAGGCAGTGGTTCCAGAAAAGAGGATGTGGAGGTGGGGTATACAATTTGGCGAACACATCTGACTTCAGGTGTTATGTGCTGCTTTATCAGTACTGATCTTACAGCCTCAAGAACAGCAGCTACATTCACTGGGTGTCATCATCATCTTCTAGGAACTCTGCTAAATTCTTTTCATTATGTCATTTGATCTTCGTAGGTTGTACACACCAGATTCCACTATTAACCACATTGTTAAGATAAGAAATGGCCTGAAGGTTGTACAGCTAGCACGTGATAGAGCCATCATTCATATCCAATCGCATGGGATCACGTCTGCTTTCCTAAGAGTTACATCAGGTAGTAAACTCACTGCGTAGACTGAGTGGACTTCTCAGAGCTAAGAAACGGACCATTGATATTTAAGAGCAGAGCTGGCCCCCTGTCTCCTCAGGAAACACCTTGGAGGAGAAACTTAAACTAAATTTTCAAAAATAGACAAAGCATCCCAAAAGAAAACTCTATCAGAAGCAGAATATAGCTAACTCATGGCTGGGAAACCAGGAAGACACCGGGGAGAGAAATGAATGCATTAATTGCTTAAGCAAGGTTTTACTTTGCTTTTAAAAGGAGTTCTAGAGGATGAAGATCAGAAAAATTCATTCTTCTCCCCCTGAAATTAGATGTTTCAAACACTTTAGCCTAATTTTTAAAAGGGCATTGTAAAAGTTGTCATTACATTATGGACACTGAACATGCCCTATGTCATAGCAAGAAGAATCTAGAGAGAAGTCACTTATTCAAAGAAACAGTTTCTGTACCTCAACCACATGCAGAGTTTTAGAAAATAGCACATGTCTCAGCCATGTGATGACTTGTTTGGGATGAATGTGAAAGATGTTGAGCATGGTCCTTACATCACCTGGCAGGCCTTACATTAGGGTCCAGGAGTGAAAATGTAAACAGTGTCTTGTAATATTACCCCAAAACTGAAATGAAGGTTAAGAAACAAAACCTGTGTGCTGATACTACTTTTTGATGAAGGAAACTTGTCAAAAGGAAATTCAGTGAGAGAAATTAATCTTTTCAACAAATGGTGCCAGAACGATTGGGTATGGCCTCATAGACTACATTTAAAAATCATCTTACTGTGGCTCACAGACGCACACAGAAGAGCTCAAACACAAGATGACGAATTTGTAATGATCTTGGTTTAAGCAAATATTTCATGATAGGCCATAAAGCACAAACTACAAAAGCAAAATAAAAAAAAAAAAGAAAACTCAATTAGACTATCAAAATGAAAACAAGACACGGCTGAAGCTAAGATATGGAAGATGGGCTCTTTGCTTGGAAGAGAACAAATGTGTCGTGTGGATACAGTGGGAACAGGACCCATGCTTGGTTGCGGGGGTGGCTGCACAACTCTGTGAGTGCTCTGAAAGCCACTGAACTGTTCACTTTGATTGGACGGGTCACATTATTAGATGAGTTGCATTCAAATAAAGCAGTTGCTGAGAACAAGGAAGAACGACAGCCTTGGAGGAAAGTTTGCATGACATATGTGACAGAAGAGTCTAACTGGATGGATAAAAGCTCGCTCTTCCTAGCGAGAAGACGGGCCTTTGACAAGCTGTGCAAAAGCTCAATGATGGATGGATGTCTCAAAGAGACACACAACACCTGAAAAATCCCCTAATGGCCAGAGCGGAAGAGATCTGAGCAACAAAATACAGCCCCGTTGGATGGCGAGTCCAGCTTCTGTTGTTGCTGTGTGAGTGATCAAGTTGATGTGGACTTTGAGGGACCCTCCACGACAGGGCGGAGCCGCCCCACACGGTTCCCGAGCTTGTGATCTTGATGCAAGTCGACTGCCACATCTTTCTCCCAAGGATTCCGACGATGACGACTGCCTGAGGAGCATGGATTCTTCACCGCGGCACTACCAGGGCTCGTCCCACCTCACGAACAACACAAATATTCACGTGGCCATACTAATAGACGGATATAAACAAATGATTGGAAACATAAATAAATGGCGGAGACTAGCTCAATATGCCGGTGTGTAAGAAAGAGACATCACTTAGACAGCTACTCTACCCTGCGGAAGGGAAGTACAATGCCCTCCACCTTCTGGGTGACTTCCGATGGGCGGAGCAGGGAAAGCATGATGTGGACAGAGGGGAAATCGGCAACCACCGCTGCCGCAGCCAAGCGATCGCGGGCAACCTGCAAAGGGATGTGTACTCTCGATGAACAGTGATCACAAGGGCACGTTACCGCTGGGATCTTCCTGCCCCCAAAGCCCCAGCCCCAGGCCAATCTTGAGAAAGTCCACACCGAGGGGCAGCTGTAAAATGCCCAACAGCAGAAGCCGTCTAAACCGCAAGGCCATCCAAAACAAAGGACACTCTGAAATCCTGTCACACTTCAAATAGCCAAAGGAAGCGTGACAGGTATTCCATCATCGATATGAATGGGGGGGAAGGTGGGATGGAGACCAAAGACCACCTGTAGACAATTGGACATCCCCTTACAGAAGAGTCACAGGAAGAAATGTGCCAGTCAGGGTGCAACACAGACTCGACAAAACACAACTTTGCTCAGTTCTTTAATGCTTCCCTCTCGCATCCCACTCCCACTATCATGGCCTTACAAGTCCTGCTAGACTAGAGCATGTACAGGGGTACAGATAAGAACTCAATGCACAGGGAATCCAGGACAGATAAAACCCTGAGAACTAATAATGAGGGTAATGATATGGCGGGGGTGGGGGAGAATAGGGGAACCAAGCGCAATGATCTATATATAACCTCCTCCTAGAGGGACGAATAACAGAATAGTGGATGAAGGGAAACAGCAATTAGTTTAAGACATATGAAAAAAAATTATAAATTATCAGAGGTTCAGGAAGAAGTGCAGGGGGTGTGCTTGACACAATGGATATATACATATATATGAATTGTGAGAAGTGTTGTATAAGCCCCCAATAAAATGAATTTTTTTAAAAGTCTGAATAAGTGTGGACTGTAGTTAATGAAATCATGTCACAATTTATTCAATATTTGTACCAAATTAATCTAAGACATTAATTATAGCAAGACGGGAAACTCAGTGTAGTCATTATGAACCATCTATCATCTATCTTCTCAACATTTCTGAAATTGAAAACTCGTGTACACATTAAAAAGGGTATCCTCTCTCTTTTGGTTCTGTTGTCTGGGTAAAGATCTGAAACATAAACAACATTAAAGTTTAGGAATGTAACAGTGGAAGACACACATAAGTCCCCATGTGGACCAGACCAACTTCTCATGAAGATGGGGCAAACTCTTAAAGATACCGTTGCAGGAAAAAAGTAAAAGAGTGAAAAGGAAATAAAATGACAGTTTTCTGGGTGTGAAGAGAGGTCTAAAAAGAGAAGACCAGGAAAGCAAACAAGAGGAGGCGATTTTGGAGAAGAGAGTGCTTGGTGATTCAACCTCCTAAATTTCACTGTGATCTCTGAGACTTGCCTCTGAACTACACAGGCTTGGATCTAACTCTCAACTTCAGATTTAGAGGTCAGCTAGTCTGTGGGGCAGACACCTCCCCCCACCCCCACCAAGTTCCACGCTGGACTGAGAATGGTGCCCACAGGGGACTGATAGAAAGGGCAGGCACACTACTGGAATGCAGAACTGATAAGTAAAACGGCAATACGAAGAATTAGAATCCTGAACTTAAAAAAAAAAAAAAATCAACTGCCTACTAAAATAAAAAATGCTAACATTTCCCACAGGATTAAAGCGAGATGCAAACTCTTATTGTGTACAATTCAAATTTTTAATGAAAGAATTCGGATTTAGCATAGTGAAAACAACAACATGACCTCAACTCACATAGGTAAATCAACCAATGGATGCCAATGACCAGGTAACACATAAGATGAAATTATCGAAATTCATTGACTGTATTATAAATTCATCAAGCCTCAAAACAAGGTGAATGAAGCACACCCAGTCATCGCTTATTGCCATGGTTAGGTTTCAAACACGGGGCATTACACAAAATCAGTGTTATTCAAGTGTTAGGGGCTACAGCCTCAGCTTTGGTACCTGCAGGCCAACCCACACTCAGTCACTACCTGTTGAATACCCACAGGTTGCAGTAGGTCCCCCTTCTCCACCACTAAGGAGCTAGAGAGTTTGGAGGTGATGGTGGTGGTTGGATGTCACCCCCCATTCACCACCTCCTGCCCTCAGCCCAGATGAAGACCCCACTTGTTTTCAGTTCATTTCTCATCCTATTTGGGACTATGTTTGTTTTCCACCTGCTGTCTCTCAGCAACAACTCTGGGTGGAAACCTTCCCCTCATTCATCTCCCTTACCCCGATTCCCCTGCACAGCCCCAACCAGCTGCTGTGCCTCACTCCCCTTCCCTCTTCCTCATCAACCTCACTGGCACATTTGGACCATTGCCCCACCTCCCCTTGCCAGCCTGCAACCTTACAGCGTCCCCCTGATGCCATGCCTTCCGTGTTCAGACCAAAACATCACTGATGAACAAGAGAAGGAGCCCCACAGTCACTGACCCTCCCTTATCCCAGTCATCGTAGAACGTAAAGTGACCCAAGGAAGACAACCTGGACTTTTTGGGGTTCCTGTATGGGGGTCTTGAATCATTTGAGGTGCTGTTGGGAATTTTTTTGAAAGTTGTTGCAAATGAGAAATGTTAGATTATGAGATATTAGATGAGCAAAGTATAAGACTGAAATATTCAAAGGAGATTAGATGTATTTGAAATATTATCGTAGTATTACCTTGCCTATACCATGAACTAAATTGGTTCCTGAGGATTATTCTGGAACCAAACCATTATTTTTAACTTGATTCCTTTGATAAATTACATTCCTGAGTAATTATGCTGTAATTCTCAAGCCCACCAATAAATATTTGGATACGTAGATCTCCCCCAAGTTGATGATGAAGCACTTGGGAAAGTAAGGTCTCAGAGTAAACCAAGGAAAAAGAGAAGCAGGATTCCTTAGATATCGAATTGGAGGTGACTGTGTCCGAACACTGTTAACATTTTTTTCAGGAATCGACAGATTTGGAGGAAGGATGGGGTTTAGAGAAGTCTCCAACTGATAGTTCAGTTGTTGAGCTGACAAGAAACATAAGTTGCTGCTGCTGTAACCCTCAGGTGCTGGAGAGTCCATTTTGATTCAGAAGGACCCCTACGTCCAACAAAAGCCTGCCAGTTCTCTGCCATTCTGACCATGGTTATGCTTCGGCCCACTATGACAGCCACCCGTCAATCCACCGCACTCAGAGTCTTCCTCATTTTGAGAGCATCAGGTCCGTCTCTAGGGACTGGTCCTTCCTGATAGCATACATATCCGAAATATTTGAGATGAAGTGTCACTATCCTTATTTCTGAGGAACGCTGATGTATTTCTTCCAAGATGATTTTTTTTTCATCTGTCGGACAATGTTCTCTACCAGCAGCATAATTAAAATTCTTCTCTAATATTCTTACTCATTGTCTAGTTTCCATAGGCATATGAGGAGATAGAGACCAGGGCTTGTGCCCTACGCACCTTGGTCCTCAAAGTGACATCATACTCTAAAGAAGCTTGCCCAATGTCTTTTGATTTCTTGACCTCTCTAGGGACAATGATCTCTAAAAATCAAAACCAAATTAAATCCTTGATGATTTCAAACTTTTCTTCAGTTTCTGTTGTTGTTTATATATTTTTAAGTGAGGTGTAAGCCATACTGAAGGTTGCAGCTTTTCGTCTTCGCTCTTAAGCACTTGTTTCCATTTTCTTCAGCTTCCATTTAAAGTTGCATATGCACAGCTGATGGTCTGCTTGACAGTCAACCCCTGGCCTTGAATTGGCTATTGTTCTTGAACTTCTATCTTGGCTCCTTCCACACATGTAGTGAATTTGATTCCTGTGTATTTCATGTGCTGAAATCCAAGCATATAGCTACTGTTCAAATCACTGAAAAAAAGGGTATTTGCAGAGAGTAAGTCTTTGGTCTTGCAAAATTCTTTAATGTTACCTTCAGTGTCATTTCTACCACCAAGGCTGTATTTTCTCATTTCTTTCCTCTTTATGTCCCAAATTCCATATTCTAATCACCAATTATCAATGCATCTTGAATACATGCTTGATCAATTTCAGACTGATAAAGTTGGTAGGATTCTTCAGTGTCTTCATCTTTGCTGCTGGTGGCTGGTGCATAAATCTGAATCACAGTTTCATGTACTGCTCTTCCTTGTAAGTACATGGGTATTATCCCTTCACATATAGCACTGCCCTTCGGAATAGAGTCTGGGACTTTTTTTTTCATTTATAGATGACCCATACCCCTCTTTTCCTCTTCACATCACCCCCAGCTCAGCCTGATTTGAAATGGTCAATACCAGGAGATGTCCGCAGCTTTTCCTTTTCCTTTTGAATCATGCCACATCAGCACATGAAGAGCCTAAAAAGCTTTGCTCCATCTGAGTTATGAAGATGGATTCTGCTTTGGGGAGGCAGGTCTCTTGCTCCTGCACTCTGAGTGCCTTTGAACCTGAGGGGATCGTCTGCTGCCACTCCATCAGGCATGGTTGTGCTAGTCCTAAGATAGTCAGTGATGGTTTAGTCAGCAGCGCCCCATTATCTTCCTTCTCTGCCTCATCTTCTACAGCTTCCAGAATCACAACATATGTGCCACAACAGCAAAACAGGATAATGGATACAGTGGAGAATGGGGCTTGTAGGGGAGAACTATTTAATTCAGTATCTTCCTTCCTTTAGCATCGAAAATTATTGTTGGCAATTAATGAATTCTCTGTTTATAGCCTCCTTAAATTATTCAGTCTTTTCTTAGAAAGAGCCATGGAGACAAAAACAGTACACCAATTCTTATCTTTGCACAGTAGTATTTTGCAAAAGGGTCTTTGTATGAGGAGGAACACAGGTTTCAAGACGATTGTATAGGATGAATATTTATTTCCCAAAGGGCAAAATCTGTGAAACGAATCATCGTTCACTTTAAATAAATGAAGAATCATAATTGGTATCTATGTTTGGGAGCTCATTTGCAAACTGTTCTTATAATTGTGCCACTCATTTACAGGCACAAAAGAGTGAATCAGAACATAATACTATATCCTACTTATTTGCATTAATTGTAATCAATTGTCACAGCTTGTTTATAAGACTGAATAATTTTTAATCCTAAAATAATTATGCTGATTATTAAGTGATTCTGAATTATCTAGTTTAGGGAAAATATTTAATTTAATCATTGTATGTGCCTATGCTGAACTACAAAGGCTTCCTATCTCACTAATTTTGCTATTGATTTTCAAAATTTAGGGCTTTTTCCCCTGAAAGTATTCATCAAAAACTGATTTAAAAAATAAGGTACCAACTATGATTTTTATGCACAGTGGTACATTACATCCAAAAATGGTAAAACCAAAAACAAACATTACAAAACAAAACTCACTGCCCTTGACTTGATGTAGACCCTCCAGGATAGAGCAGAAAGACCCCTGTGAGCCTCTGAGACTTTGCAGTCTTTGCTCTGGCAGAATGCCCTGCCTTTCTCCCGAGGAGCAGCTGGGCATTCAAAGTACTGACAGTGAAGATCTCAGGCTAACTTGCAACCCACTACCACACCAGGGTTCCTCAACAGCAAACTTACTGCCAGAGGCATTGGGCTGCAAACCACAAGGTCAGTAGTTCGAAACCATCGGCTCATCCGAGGGAGAAAGACGAGGCTGTCTGTTCTCATAAAGAGTTACAGTCTCTGAAACCCCCAGGGGTGGTTCTACTCTGTCCTACAGGGTGGTTATGAGTCAAGAAAATTGGCACACAAATCCCAACAGGGAACAAATCAACCTTCTGATTTGGATGGTGCAAGATCATGCTTCCTACAAACGCTACTCCGTTCTACCATACCAGATAGTCCTAAAAATAACCAATTTCCCTCTTTTATGTTGCCTCCAGGTACGGTATCTGTGCCTTCATGATCACATTTCTATTGTCTTAGCTAGATAGGTGGGCAAATCCTACTTCTGGACTTGACCTTTAGTCTGAAGATTTCAAGATCTCCTGAACGACTCAATCCCTCCTACTCCCAACCCTTGATTTCGACCACCCCTCTTGCCAGTTGGCCACATTGTGGAGGCTTGCACGCTGTTATCGTGTCAGGACCTGTGCTGCCAGTCTTTCAAGTACCACAGGGTCACCCTGGTGCACAGAGCACACCAAGGCTTTGTGAGTAAGACAGGTTCAGGAGAAAGAGCTCATCATCAACTTCTTTAAATCAGCCGATGACCAAATGTTATCAATTACAATCGGACAGTTTTCTGGCTTGTGTGCTTTAGGACAATGGGGGACGCTGAGGCTCTGTGTTCATAAGACCTAAAGTGTCTGAGTCCACTTGACAGCAACGGCCAATAATGAAATCCCTCCACCTTAGTTGTGCTATGTGACTTGCTTTGGCCAGGGCGGTGAGAGCAGAAACTTACAACAGGCCTTGGTGGGCAAAGACTGCTTTCTGGCTCTTCTGCCATCCTTGTCAAAAGGACATGTCGCGGGTGCTAGGTGGTTGATGGAGGATTACATGCAAAGGAGAACTTGCCTCATCATCGTGGAGCCAAGCCATGGACCAGCGGGCCCAGGTGTGGGGGCAAGGATAAATGACGGCTACTGAAAGCCACGGGGGGGGGGGGGCAGATTGTGCCTCAGTAACAGCTGACTAATACATTTAACTTATTAATGTGGGCTTTCATCCTCCGAGGATAGGGCGGTGGTAAATTACATTCTGAAGCAACACGGAAAATAAAACAGCTTTGCTGTTCATATATGGTGCTGTCTCAAACACTCAGACTAATGTTTCTCGGTCCTGCCCACTCAGTCTTTCGAGGCTTTCTTGTGATTTTATCCTGACTACTTTGGTATACTAATTTTCAAAGGAGCTGGAGCTATTGGAACACACACACACACACACACACACACACACACACACCGCTCTGTGCTTTGTCTTCCAGAATAACAGTGCTGAGGATATTTAAAACACCCAACTTGTGGCCATCAAGTCTGTGCTGATGCAGAGTCACTCAGAGGTGAGCCGCCTCCTGTGAATTCCTGACACTTCAATTCCTTACGGGAGGAGGAAGTTTCATCATTCTTCCTGGGAGTGCTGGTGGTTTTGATCTGTTGACCTCACGGTTAGCAGCTCAGTGTATAACCACTATGCCACCAGGACGCCTATGGATAAGAGGTCTTGTTTACCATTTGATTCTATTGAGTTGATTTTTTTGGCTGACACTTACACAGAAAATTAGGTTCTCATCTAACAACTTCTTTACCTATCATCGGGGCAGCGCTGGTGGCCCGGCAGCTATGAGTTAGTCTGCTCACCTGAGGCCAGCAGGAATCCACCAGCTGCTCCAGGGGAGAATTATCTGGCTTCCTACTCCAGTGAAGAGTCACCGCTTCAGAAACCCAAGGTCCTACAGGGTTGATAGGAGTTGGAAGTGACAGTGAAAGAGCAGATGTCACTCAGTGACATTGGTCACATCTTGCATGGCGTCAACATTTCCATTAATTTTGCCTTGGTGGGTCTACGTTTGTTATTCTTGCTGCCCAGAGCAGCGCCCTCCCCTCATACCAGGTCTCTCACTTTTAGGGTCAGCGCTGACCATCTGGTTTCACATAACCGCCTTGTTGCTGGGGTCCTCAAAGGTGACATCATTTATTTCATGAACCCAACTTTGACTTAGCTTAAAGGTGACCCCCAAGATGAGTTTAAAGGGTAACGGTTTTGAGACCTCCTCTCTGCCTATTAGTCAGTTTGGTCTTTATTTTTTTTTTTAAGGGGAAGGATATGTCCTATTGTTTTGTTTTGCTTTGTTTAAGAGTGGTTTAGGATCACCACAGTACAGACACCTAGAACTCTTGCTAAAAACAGTTATTTGCTGGGCCCTGGGATAAAGGGCCATAAGCAGGGTAAGTAAGCTTGTGTAGACCTTGCTTACTGGGTACTACAGGTCTGTCTGAGAATATACATTTGGAATGGCTTGGTTTGACTTGGAAGGCAGATGCTGTGGGGTTGGGAGAGGGACAGATACCAGACAAAACTAACTGTATTTGGTAAGGTCAAACAGCATGAGACGGTCACTATTGATTACCTGACTCCTTGGGTAATCCTCCATGGGGTGCGCCCACGCCAGATCTATGAATCACACTCTCTGGGACAGGGATCAGAAATTTACATGAATTCCCTGGTAAGTTTTTATGACACATTTTGTAAAACACAGTCTTAGGAATATGCTAACAAACCAGATGCGAAGCTAATACCTAGTCCTTGAGGGGTGAAAAGACTGCTTATTACCACCCATGGATAGGCTTCTTATGTGGTATTGCATTCATTTTAAACATGTACTTCCCAACATCATTTCTGCATCGCTTCCAGCTATACTTCTTCTCGGACAGATGTATTATTTCCAAGGCTTCTCTTTATGAGCAGAGGTCTGAGTTGTTGGTGTTAGATGCTGGCTCGGGGAGAGTCTGTGCACAAGAGAGCCAAACACCGCCTGCTCCTGCCCATCCCTCGGTTGTTATGTCTGAACTCACGATGCTGCAGCCACCATGTCCATCCATCCTGAAAAGGGTCTTCCTCCTTTTCTCTGCCTGTCGACGCTGTCCAGTATCATGCACAGAAGGGCATGAAGCAAAATGCACGTAAACCGTTGGCTGGGACCCGGCGCTGTTCTGTAGTCCCTGACCCACTTCACAGTGCAAGGTTTGGAAGATGAAGAACTCCTTTGTCTTTGAAGGCTTCCACTCGCGCTCCCAGCCCTGAACACCCCCGATTTCTCTCTCGTTGTTCCTGAGCGGTTGGCGGTACTTTGAATGATGTCGGACTGCCTTTGAATGTTCACACGTTCACAATTTCCTTCCGGTTTCTTTTGCAAGGTGGCTTTTATTGCACTTGCTTGCTTTGGCGGGGCAACCAAGCTTCGGCAGCCCCCTGAGCCCACAGGGGTATACCGATGGGCACAGTGGAACTGAAGCACAGCCTGACCCCCACAAAGCCAGCCCTGGGTTTCCTGCCAACTGGCGCCAATGTCTGCCGCTTCTTACGATTGTGGTTCTCCACCTTCCTAAGGCCGCAACCCTTTCAGACAGTTCCTCAGGTGGTGGTCAGCTCCCAACCATAAAATTATTTTTATTGCTACTTCCTGTCATTTTACTACTGTTGTGAATTCGGCCACCCCTTCAGCCCCGAAAGGGGTCATGAACCAGAAGTTGAGAAGTGCTGCCTTACGGTCGACACTTTGTGTTTCAGGAAGCAATCGCAGAACGACTAGAACATCGTACACCAGGTGAGAATACTGCTCTTAACCTCTGGATGACAGACACTCCACTTTCAGAGTCTGAGCTGCTTTTTCAAGGTTAGTATTTATGTTAGGAGCTATGGCACTGTGGGGGATGCATCAAGCCTCTAACCATGCGGTCCACAGTTCAAAGCTGGCAGCCATTCCTTGGGAGAAAGACGAGGCCTACTGCTCCCATGGAGAGTGAGTATCTCCCCTGTTGCAGTGGGAGAAAGATGGGACTGTCTGCTCTCATCATATGCACAACCTCCCCCAGAGTCCCCCAGAGCTGCGGGGAGCTGGCATGACCTCGGTGGGAGTGGTTTGAGAGTTTGCTAAGGATTTGAGAGTCCTGTTTTCTGATTATGTCCTATAATTCCACCTGGTGATCCGGGGTGTGCCCTGCACACTTGTCTGGACTGCACAGTGAGGATTTCCACCACCTAGCCTGTTCCTTAGGCTTTCCACCCGGTGTAAAAGACAAGCAGAAAACAGTATATTACACACCTAAAAGGGATCCTTGAAACCTTGTTGACTTGTCAGTAGGCCGAAGGCTATGGCACCGCAGAAGAACCCAAACGAGGTTGTGATTCGACGCCTACCATCTCCTCAATTAAAATCTAGTGCCAGATGCTGAAATGTCTCCCTTTTCTCAGCCACCTCCAATTCATATCATGGCCATTATAAAGACCCCTTTGGTCATTCTACGCCCTTCTCGATTCTAAGCACTTTCAAGCATCTAGCAATACAACCTGACAAACGAATATCCCTCCCCGCCCCCCCCCCCACCACTGAAATAAATAAAGTTGTAAATGGGAGCGGTCAATAAAATCTCCCAGTAAATGGCTTTATTTATTTATTGCTGTCCCCAGCAAAGACAAAGATACCACAGAAAGTCAAGGCCCATTCATCCTCGGGGCTGGCGGCTCGCCTTGTTCAATGAAGGCTTGCTGCCGAGTCCCGGGAGCCACTGATGGGGACCGGTGATAACGGGCATGGAACAGGCAGGTCTGTCCACGTTTTCAAAGGTGCACACCGTGCCACTCACCACATTGCCTCTGAACCATCTCTTTCAGGCACGAAACTAAAACTAATTTGTGTAGTAAGGATAACGGTTTCGGAGTAAAAGTCGGACTTCTGGGCTCTCTAGAGAGCCATGTGAGCTGGAGGACAATACTTTCAGGTGGGCTGGGATGTCAGCTGATGGTGTAAACCAGTCAAGCAGGAAGAGCTGGGTTGTTCTCTTTATTTTAAATCTTGTCTTTAAACAACATCACAAAACAAAACCCAGAAGAGTCAACCAAACCCAAACCCTAATCCTTTAATCAGGAAGCAAACAATCTTAGAAAATACAGGATGACTTACAGACACTGGGAAGTTATCTACTCTTTGGAAATTTTCTGTGTAATGGGAAAGAAGACACACTTAAAAACATTGATAGAGTCTCTTATGCCTTTGATCCCCAGATACAGTAGCTATTATTTAACATAGATATATTTATCCACATGGTAGACCTTTAAAAACAAGCAAGCAAAAAGGTTATCCACAAGTTATTGCAAAAAATTTAAGCCAGTTAAAAGCTAACACTCTAAAGGAATAGTCCTAACCTGGATGTGCCTGGAAGTTCTGATGATTCCAAGGGGGGAGCTGAGCCAATGAGGAGAGCTACACAAGCAGATACCTACACTTTATCCAAGATTCTGGACCAGAGTACAAAAGTTTTCAATTGCCAGGGGGATGTTGAGTGACCTTTTTTTTTCTATAAAGGAGGTGGTAAGTCAAAGAAATTTGGAAACCTATGATCGAGAACCCATAAGCCAGGAATTATTCAGGCGTATGCAGCTTCAGCCCTCTTTGCCTCCCCCCTACCCATAATTGTTCCAATCCCTTCCTTCCCCAGGGAACGGAGCTATTAAAAGTCAGCCAATGAAAGCTCTAAGTATCACACTGACCTGATCCACAACATCAATCAGGAGGATAGGGAATGATGGGGCTCAGCCTGTTCCATTGTGTACGGGGTTGCCACAAGTCAGAGATCAACAGGGTGATGGTAGGGAAAGACAATGACCCCATCCTCTGTCTCTGTAGAGAATGACAGTCTGTAAGGCTTTTTCTTGCTGTACTAGACAGGAACCTTTCTGGGTGGTTGTGTAGCTTAGACTGAAAAAACAGACAGCGGGAAAGATCCCAGTCTCTAATCTAGGCCTCGCATGATTTCAAAGAGCCTATGTCATGGTTAGAAGTCTGGTCTTCAAAAGATGTACTGAAATCCCAACCCCTGCGGCCCTATCTGAGGATCCCTGGTGGCATAGTGGTTATGAGCGGGGATGTGATCCCCAAATCAGCAGTTCAAAGCTACCAACCACTCTGGGAGACAAAGTTTTCTACCCCTGTAAAGAGTTACAGTCCCAGAAACTGACAGTGGCAGTATTTCTGTGTTCCATGGGGGCTCCAGAAGACAGCTTCCGCTCAATGGTAGCTAATGCTAGTGTGTGTGTGTGTGTGTGTGTGTGTTTGTTTGTTTGTGTGTGTGTGTGTTGGGGGGAGGGGCAGCAATCAGAAAGACAGTTTTTCCTTTGTTCTTTTAACACATAGGGCGAGCCCTAAATTTAATTTCTTCTGAGTGTTTCATTATAAAAGGGAAAAACAAACCCAGAGAAGCAGTCCGCGGGTGGGGGTGAGGGTGGTTAGTTCTCACACAAGCAGGCATGACTACCATCCAGGGAAGCCAAGCATCTGGGGCGCAACTAGAAGCTGGTGGCAGAGTGACTACCTTGTTGGCTGATAACCTCAACGTCAGCTGTGTGAGAAAGAGGAGGCTTTACAAACATACAGGGTCAATTCTACTCTGCCTCATAGGGCTTCTCCGAGTCTGCATCCAGTGACAGACGCTGGCCATGGCAGATGCTGAAAGGAAGCGAGGACAGACCTCCCTAAAGTCAATGCCCTGTCAATTGTGGACTTTTGGCTTCAGGAACTGAGACAACAAATTCCTACATTTTAAAGTCCACCCATTTGCTATGTTTGTTTGTCTATTTTTGTTAAGGAATTATGAGCACACTCCGAGGGTCCTTGAACAAATATGTGTGATAATAACCAGTGTCCTGGGACTCCACACTCTGTCTGTTGATCCACCCTGGTACCTTTCATGACCAAAAGGCCAGGAACGGCAAACATGTCTCAACAAATGCCATCCAGTACACTGCACTGTGAGTAGAGTGCAGCAGAAGTCTGTGTGGCTTCCATTTTCTCCCATCTCTTTTGCACAGCTATTTTTTTTCAGACACAGAAATATATCATAGACTGGGATAAGCATGCATCCCCAACCCAAACCAAACTCATTACCTTTGAGTTAACTGCCCTTCTTAGGGGCCTTTAAGACAAAGTAGAACTGTTCCCCCCACTCCGCACCCCCTCCCCCCACACCATGAGATTCTGAGGCTGTAACCATTTTTTTTTGAGGCTGTAACTCTTTGTTTTGTTTTGTTTTGGGGGGGGTCATCACTGCTCTCTGGTGGTGGGAGTAGGAGACCCAGCCCCACTGCTGGAATTGAACCTCCATCCCAGTGGGCCGCAGTCCCGCACACAACCACTACGCACCGGGGCTCAGCCCGAGGCTGTAACTCTTTATGGGAGTAGAAAGTCCCATCTTCCTCCTGCAGAGCAGCTGGCGAAGTGCTGACTTTGCAGTTAGCAGCCCAATGTATACGGCCCTCAGGTTAACAGAGAGTTAACGTACTTCCATACACTTGTGGAAACATCATGAAAAGTCCTTAGGACCAGTCAGTCAGAAATAACGGCCTGCTCATGCCTGCTCTGAAATAGGCCTTCATTTCAGACTCCCTAGCCACTCTTGTCTTAAGCACTCTTTCTGAGTCGACAATGACTGAGTCACCAGCAGACCGATATTTATACGTTTGCTAACACCTTCGACTACCACCGAGCACCCATGAGTCTTGTCAATGGAAGAGAACTGCTCTTGAATTCCACTTCACCACCCAGGGTGCTCCCTGGGTTCCCGGCTCAAGACATGAAACATCTCGTAAGGGCTCATACATTCTTGGGGACTGTGATCGACAGAGGTCGGCTCCATCCAGGCAGCACCAAACTCCAAATCAAACAAAAGGGCAAAGAGCCCTGCCTTATTTGTAGCTGGGAACTTGGTGCTGATATGGGTGTCACACGGGACCTCTTGGGCATTTTAATTAGCATCCCCTTTGAACCTCCTTTCGCATTAAGTGGAAAGTAAAGAGATTGTGGAACACAGCCAATCTGACAACACAGGAACAATGTTTGCTGAGCCCACTCAGCTGAGAAGACAATGTGACTGCATGGAAACTAGACAGTTAGGTAATAGCTGTGTGAGATGCTGCACAGAAGCGAACAGGAGTCGCTGGCTGCATAGAAGTGATGGTCTGAGGGCAGGGCAGCAGAGTTCTAATGAGAGATGCCCAGCTACCGAAGGGTGGGGAGACAGCAACAAAGCATCACCACTGCCACTACAAATAGGGGGCAATTTTTGAGCAGACATTTTGACACTTCCCAAGAAAAGCACAGGCATCTGTCTCTAACAATAGACTCGAAAATCAGGGAATGGAAGTGAGTACCTCAAAGTATACTTTTCCTGAGCTCAGAAGAGTCAGGCAGAGCTCACTAGTCTGGATGGGTCAAATCCAACGTAAAGGAGATGCGTGACTATTGTAAGTAGGTCCCAGAACTAAGGTGCTAGAGTGTGTAAGACTAAGGAGGTAACCTTGGAAGTCCAGAAAGGTGCAGTCGACCCCAAACATATATAATAATAATTATTATTATTATCTGGACAGAGAAGGGGACAAAGCCCTCGGTACAGACCCTGCAGTGTGTTTGGACTGCATCCTGGATGCCATGTATTAGGCAAGTGCTCTCCAAAAGAAGAATTCATAAGGACCATGAAAATGCTTCTGCTGGGGAAATAAGCGCTCATGACGAGCACAGGGCCCTCACATTCTGGAAAGGTTATTGTGGATCAGGAGACGAGAGCTATTCTGTAAAGCGGTTAAGGTGAAAGTAAGAGTCCAAGCACCAACATGATAGTTCCACCACTTATTCAACAACTATCAGTTTAGTTCCTACTAAGTGTCGGGCACTGTGCTGGGCAGTAGAATTACACAATACTGAGGACTTTCCTAACACCCAGAAATCTAGTCATATGTTGGGATACTAAGCTCAAGGACAGCAGTTCACCACTACTGCTACTCCCCGGGATCTACTTTGGGAAAGAGTTAGGGTCTCCGAAAGCCACAGGGTGGTTTGACTCTGTCCTACAAGGACGCCACGATGAGAACTGAATCGGCTTGGGCTTGCCGTGGGGACAGTGAGTGTCTGGTCCCTGAGGATATCAAGCAAAGGAGGGGAGCTGTATTCAGTCAGAGACTGGATGGGTTTGAAGCTCTCAACCTCCACATGGTTTCTGATCATCAATGAGTTACACTGTCCAGCTGTCTTTTTCAGTTCTTCAACAGGATAAGGACGCGAACTCATTTCAAGAGAAAGCAACAGGAAACCAACCTTGGCAAGCGTAAACATAATGGCATTGCATAAAG
This sequence comes from Nesogale talazaci, assembly GCA_004026705.1. Classification (NCBI taxonomy): domain Eukaryota; kingdom Metazoa; phylum Chordata; class Mammalia; order Afrosoricida; family Tenrecidae; genus Nesogale; species Nesogale talazaci. The sequence goes on from PVJH01004023.1 coordinate 45,585, forward strand.
AGGATCCTGGGTGGCTCCCAGACTCTCGGGAAGACCTGCAAGGCCAGGGCTACAGATCTGGTAGGCAGAAGAGGTGTCCAGCAAAGTGCATGATACAGCTGGTCTGGGTCAAACCCCTCTGCTCTCCATGATGAAATCACATCGCTACCAACAGCAGCCTGTGGCCTGAAGCCTGTGGCAGAATCACTGCCACCAAACTCAGTGGAATGCAGTCCAGCACCTTTCCACCAGAGGCCTCCAATCCAAACACTGCATTGGGAAGGTTGAGAACCACTGCGCCAATCAAACACACGCTAGATGAGTTGTTTACTGCTTTGATGTTTGTTTGCTTTTTTTAGTTCAGGACATGTGTTTTCAGTAATGGGAGGAATTTGAGTGTAATGAATTTTTTTTTCTTCATCTTGAGGCAGTATAGATTCTTAATACAGTGAGTGGGACACATAGGCCCTAAGGAATCTATGATGCACATGGAGATTGGTGAAGCAAGGCCCATTTTGTGAGAAGTACACAGTTATACAGGTCCTCACCAGATGGCAGCATACATTAAAGGTGGGATAGATATTTCCCACTAAACGCCAGAAATGGTCATCTTAGGTGGGTACTTGTGTCCCGCTGAGACCAGAAAGGTTAAAATCTGAGGAGTGAATTGGAATATGGGCGTAGGACACAATTTTAAGGGAGGCTGGATAATCAAGTGTTTGGTATTTTCAGCTTCTCTGGTAGGAGTCTCCCTCATAAAGCCAGGCAGGTTTACCTGGCAAAGCAGGGTATTTTACAAGAGTGGTCAGATGCTGAGACTTCCCCCAAATACCTAGAGGAATTAAGAGGCGAAAATACACAGTGGTAGCTACAGTGATTCCTCTTCTCCCAGTGATGAGTTAACTAAGTACCATCACTGCATCGGAAGGTAACTGGGGACAAACATCAAACCCAGTAGGTAACTTGCTTCATGTCACCGAACCGGAAACAAGGCCCAGGTGATCCCAGGGAGGATGGGAATGGAGGTTGGCGTTCACCTGGAGATGCCTCAGAACAAAAACATAGCCGGATACCTCCCTCAAATCTGTCACTGAAAACCTTTGGGAGCACAGTTCGACCCCAACCAGGGGACCATTATCCCAGGTCATAAGCAGACTCAGTGGCTGCTGATTTCCTCCCCCAGGGAGTCTTCCAAGCTAAGCATCACATTTTAGAAGGAATACCGGCTCAGGGCGGTGGTGCTGGTCAGAGATGAGACTGCCCAGGTCTCTGGCGTAAAGAGTGAGAAGCGGGCACATTCAGGATTGTGTGACTGATGGCCGGTGATTTGCTAAGTCTCCCCGGTGAGAAAGCAAATTCCCAGAGCAGTGACCATGAATAACTTACTAGTCTCCCCCAGGCTGGAGAAACCCTCAGCGGTCAAGTCATCCATCACCCGGCTCCCCAGGGCCTGCATTCTCAGAACGGAGGCTGGCGGCCCTCTTTCTTTACGAGCCTCTAGAGAAGGGCCCCGGATAGCCTCCCTTGATAAGGGAGCCCTGCCCAAGTCTTCATGGTGTCGTCGGCGGCTCTGGGGTAATGTCTTCCTGCAGCCCTGCATTACCCCTCCCCCAGACAGGACTGAGAGCAGGGGCTGGGGGTGGGCTCCCCAGTTTGACCACCAGCCTCTCTGCGGGTTCCGAAGGATGTGGCTGGAGCATCTGAACCGGAGTCAGCTCAGAGGCCACCCGGGGAGGGATCCACGGGGCAGTCTGGTCTCTGGTGACACTTGGGCATGTCAGCCTTCCTCCAGGAAGTGTGAGCGAGCTAATCACGCCCCTGGGACAGGTGGGGACGATGTAGAGAGATTTCCTTTCTCCCACAGCTGTCACGCACGCCAATGCCCTCTCATTAACACCCCGCTCCTCTTTCTTTTCTTTCTTCTTCTTCTTCTCTTGTTTTTTTTTTTCAGGTCCTTTCACAGCAACTTGTGAACTTGAAGTATGTCACTGAAAAATGCACAGATGGGATCTACCAGATCATCAGATGCTTTCAGCAACTCTTCAAAGCATGCTGGGCTTCTCTGCTTAAGGCCGGGGTGGGGTGGGGGTGGGGGGCATGACAACCCTGTAATCTAATTTCTACCCATTCCCCACTCCTTTCCTTCTTTAGAAATAAAGTATTACAGAAGCCAATGTTCCCAGAAGTGATAACTGTTGGGAAATAAGTAAAATCTAGTTCTTTTCACGTGCATTTGTATATGTATGTATATTAAGGTGACCAGACATCTTGCTTTTGGCGGGACAGTCCCGATTTTAAACAATTTTTCCTGAGTCCTCCAGCATTTTTTAAAAGTCCCGATTTTTGGAAAGAATGCACGACAAGCTAGAGAATGGCAGGATAATGGGAAGGGAATATACCCCTGCCCCACTTTACCAATGTTAAAATCTGCTTACTTTAATGTATATGTGTGTGTATATATATAAAACATATATACACTCTTTTCATCACACACACATTTTTAAAAATCCTAAAGCAACTAATTGTATCTGCTAATCATGTCTTCCATAGTTCATGGAGAGGGCACAGCAACTGCAGTCTCTTCAGCATTAGCTACTGGAATTCACCATGGAGCAGAAGGGAAAACAGCAGGGCAGGCAGGTGGGGGGTCTTGACAGGTGGAGCCTGGGACGTGCCCTACTGCAGGAGAAAGGACTGCATTGGTGGGGAGGAGTCCTTTATCTTGCTATGGAAGCTCAGGAAAAAGGGCTGGGCCTTTTAGTACGGAAGCCGCAGGAATCCCCACAGCTGAGACCAGCATGGGTGGCCGTGTGGGTTATTGGGCATCTGAATCAGCTCCATCTCTGAGCCTCTCTTGGCAGCATCAGAGAGGCAAAGGGGAGAAGGTTAGCATTCTTTGTTCTGTGTCCTTTGTGTGAAGCTCTCTCTGTGAGTATTGAGAAAGGGGCGCTGTGCGGAGGGTCCAACGGCCCTGTTTAAAATGGAAGTGCCCAGCTCTGGATTCCAACGACCCCTGGTGGCACATTGGTAGCGTGTTGGGCTGCCGGCCACAACATCATCTGTTTGAAACCACCCGCAGGGAGAACGATGAGGTTTCCTCTTCCTGGAAAGCGTTACAGCCTCAAAACCCCACAGGGGCAGTTCTACCTTGTCCTACGGGGTCACTATGTAAATCAGAATAGAGTCAATGGTCCTGAGATTGTGTTTGAGCTCTGGCTTCTAAGTGGCCTCTGTCACACTCACCTGAAAGGCTCCCACCCCCTACTTAACTCACCAAACAAAACGCCATCAAGCAAAGCTGGCCCCAGGCAGCTTAGGTGAAGAGGGATGGATCATTTAAAGTATGTCTGGGATTGAGAACGGGTCAGATTAACAACACTGCAGAAAATAACTGACAGGATGTCCTTGCCATGGCTCTGCTGATGAGAGCGCTGTGCTTCTGATGTCTCAGCATGGGCCTCCCATTAAAAGATGGCATTTGCTCACTAAGAACTTCTACAGCGTCTGCTACGTTTAATACGCGAGATACAGGGCTCAAACCAAACCTGAACCCCTGACGCTGAGTCAGTGCCAACTCAGAGGCCACACAGAACAGGACAGAACTGTCCCTGTGGTTCCCGAGACTGTCATCGTTTATGAAAGGAGAAAGCGGTCTTCCTCCCACAGAGGTGCTGGTGGTTCCCACTGGTGATCTTGGGGCATGCAGCCCCCATAGGAACCGCTAGGCAGCCAGGGCTCCCAGGGTAGAGGGCTGGATGCTGAGAACAAATGAAAGGGGGGTGGGGATCAGTGATGACGTTGTATGTGTAGGGACAATAACCAGACACTGGCTGATTCTGACACTCTGGTCAGAAGAGGGCTTTGTTCCCTAAGCTTTCCAAGGGCTACCAGGGGTCCTCAAACTTTTTAAACAGGGGGCCAGTTCACTGACCCTCACACCGTTGGAGGGCTGGACTATAGTTAAAAACAACAATTCTGAACAAATTCACGGTGGGTCTGGGATGAGTCAGCTGCAAAGCAGGACTGGCAGTGGTGGCAAAAAACACCCGGTGGGCCAGATAAGTGCCTCGGCGGGCCGTATGTGGCCCAAGGGCCATAGTTTGAGGCCCCCTGATTGATGGACCTAGATCTGCAGGCCTTTCTTCAGGGATGCCTCTGGGTGGACTTGCATCCCCCACCTTTCCGTGAGCAGCCAAGACTGCTAGCTCTGCCCTCCCTTGATTAAAGGGTCGTTTCTGTGACCGTGGAAAGGATCCCATTAGTCAACGGGAGGAGAAACGTGGGTGGTGTATCGGTTATGGGCTAGGCTGTTAACTTCGAGGTCAGCGGCTTGACGGCAGCAGCTGCTCCTTGGGAGCAAGGCTGGGCGGCTGGGCTTGCTCCTCCAGGACAGAGGTCCATTTTGGGAATCCACAGGGCCGATGCTACCCTGTCCTCGGGGGTGGCGACAAGTTGGCATCCACTGGGCGGCAGTTCTTTCACTTGGTGCTGCGGGGGAGTGGGGAAAGACGGGGGACCTTGTTGATGAGGATGAGCCAGAGAAAAGCAGCCCTTCAAGGAGCCAGCAGCCCAGCGGGCCCCACTCGATACCTCTGCCCTCCGAGGGCGACACAGCTCACAGCATCACCGCCGCTGTCAGTTGCCTGAGAAAAGCATCCTCAGAAAAGTCATGAGGACGGCGTGGTGAAGGGAAAGCAGCTGTCAGCATTCCGGTGCCACACTCCAGCTTTTCTGGGGTTCTAATTTGCACTGAAAAGCTGGAATTCTATCATCAGCAACAAACACACCCCCCCCCCCCTTTGTTTTCATCGAATGACGTCATTTCCATGTGTTCGGAAGAAAACATCTGTCAAAGATGCAAGCCTGAAGAACTGTGGTCTGTCTGTCAACCATTGTCTCAGGCAAAAATACAATTCCAGTGTGGGGGTGGGTGGGAGAGTGTGTGTTCGATCAGCTCACAACTCCAACACAGATGCTTTTTTTGGGGGGGGGGGCATCACTGCCCTCAGGTGGTAGGAGTAGGAGGCCCAGCCTTTGCTCTGTGGAGCTGGAATCGAACCTCCATCCCAGTGGGCTGCAGTCCCGCGCACAACCACTACGCCACCGGGGCTCAGCCCGATGCTTTTTTTTTTTTTTTTAAAGATAACCATCCCAGAAGTGCCTTACGGCATTCCCCGTGTGCGTAGAGTATTCCAAAGACCCTGCAGGCAACTTGTGAACTCTAACCGAATCATCATGTGTATCGCTTCGTCTGGACCTATGTAAATGCAACTGGCCTTTTCCTTCCTGAGCCGCAAGGGCACGGGCGAGAGGGGCTCAAGGATGGCACACCACATGGGGCGCACGGCTTTGACGCTCACTCAGGCGCCTGCCCGTTTCTCCCCGTTGCTTTGACACCAAGTGCAATGTCAACACAGACGGGACACACAGGGCCTCGTGGTTCTCTTAGGCACTGAGAACCAAGGAATAAGGCGTGGGAGAAACACGACCAGGGTGCTCCGTAGAAGGCAGGAGGGCGAGAAGTGGACTCAGTTACTTTGGACGGGTCACCAGAAAAGAACAGTCCTTGGAAGAGGATACCATGTTTGGGAAAGTCAATGGGCAAAGAAAGGGAGGGGCCCCCCGCCCCCCCCCCCCCCAAGAGCTGGACTGACAGGGGGACTGCAACCCCAGATCAGGAGCAGGCAGGCTTGGTCATAGGTGCTCCTGTCAAGTGTGGGTGCTCATGAGTCAGAGGCAACGGTTGGTAATGAAACACAACAGGGTGGTGGGGACTTCATCATGTGAGGGCCACACAGGGTCCATCAGACTGAACTCTGAACGTTAGCCCTTAGAATGAATGTCGTCCCTTCTCCATGCCCATTTCCCCATTTTGTAAGGAGCAAGGACCATTTCCAACGAGTGGATCGTAACTCATAGCGACCCCATCGTGGGTTCCATGGTCTGTACATCTTCCCGGGAGCAGCCAGCCTCACCGTTCTTCCATGGGGCACTGGTGAGCTGGGCTTGGTGCTCTGAAAATTCAGCATGCCAATGCTGAGTCCAGAGGTCGAAGAGCCAATCCTGTCCTTCCGAACACCTTTAAAATCACTCAGGAGCCTAAATTATGTGTTTCCAAACACATGAAATCACTGTGATCTGAAATTAGAACCTTCAAATGTTTTCAACGTGACTTCAGGGCCGCATGTTCACACGGGAAGAGTCCCCATTTGGCATGCAGGCCCAGTTTGGCGGCCACTGGCCTGGTACACAGTGCCAGCAAGGCTACTGATAATATGGGGAAGCCCTAGTGAGGATCTCCAGAGGTTGAAATGAGGCGACGTGGAAGAAATCACGTAGCTGATGGAGAACAATGCTGGTCTTTGGTGCATGTCACCAAAGGGTTAGCATCGCTAACAGGAAACATAGCTCATCAGAGACTCTCAGTTCACCCAAGTCTGAGGGAACACTCCCATCTTACAGTGTTTTTGCTGTGATTTGTTCTGAAAGGTGAGCATTTACACGTCATCTCCACTGGAAGCAATCTTGCTTGACTAGCTTCCCGAGCCTCTTGTCTTCAGGCACAGCTTAGCCATCACATCCTCAGGGTCTCTCTGACTCACTCTCTAGCTACATGCATTTTATTCCAGCTTTATCTACAACCAAGGAACCTGGGTGGTGCAGTAATCATGCATCGAGCTGTTAACTGCAGTCTCCGCAGTTCAAAACCACCAGCGGCGCCACAGGGGAAAGAAACACTCCTGTGGAGAGTTACAGGATCAGAAACCCACGAGGTGCTTCTAAGCTGTCCTATAGGGTCACTCTGAGTCCGAATCGACTTGACAGCAGTGAGTCTGAGTATCCACAACTCACACTTCTGGGGACCCTGCAGGACAGAGTACAATGGCCTCTTGTCAGTTCCTGTAAATCTTTACAGGAACAGAATCTGGGTTTGAACTTGTGATGCTGAGGGTGGCAGGCCAACGTGTAATCCACCATGCCCGCAGGCTCCTATGACTCAGATTGGTATTCACAACACATCTCACCATCTGGAGTCAATTTCTTTTTAAACCTTTCTCTATAGTCTTCCCCTAGAGGCGCAATGGTGGTGCAGAGGCAGAATTCAAACCTTCCATACGGGAGTCTCGAGTTCCATGTGTAGCCCAAGAATCTCTTCAGCTGCTACGTTACATCTACCAAGGGAGCCTGGTGTGTGGCTATGATGGCAGAAGAGCTTTGACAGAGCTTTTCCTATAAGATGGACTGAAAAGGGAAAGCTGATCTACATGAAAATGTCAGTCAAGAAAGATACTATGGGCCACAATAGTTTGGCCTGGACTCCATCACGGGGATGGGGCGGGCCTGGCTGTCTTTTGTGCTCTTGTTCACAGTGCTGCTGTGACTTGAAAACCAACTGGACAACAGTTAAAAAACAAACAAAAACAAAACAACTCCCTCTGCTGGAATTCTTTTCCATGAAGGTAGAGACCAGCTTTTTGAGGTCCCTGTTATTTCTCCAGGACATAGCATAGTGTGCCTGGAACAGTGTAGGTATTCACTACATCTCAGTCAGCGGAACAAATAGACAGAGGCCAAGAGTGCCTGGCAATTGACATTCAAATCCTCCCTCCAGAACTGCCATGTGATACAACCACTGTGGGAAACAGTAGTATGAAACTTTCTTTAAAAGGTAGAGATAGAAATACCCATAATCCAGTAATCTCAGTCAGAACTAACAACACTAAACTCAGTCATTGAGTGGATTCCAACCCATAACAAGCCTATAAGACAGGGCAGAACTGCTCCCCAGGATTTCTGAGATTGCAATTGTTTCTCCTAAAGAGGGGCAAGTGGTTTGGAACTGCCAGCCTTGTGGTTAGCAGCCCAAAGTGTAATCCATTATGCCACCAGCAATCTCACTACCAAATACTTATCCTCGAGCTGCGACATAAATATTTTCACAACAGCAAAAAAGTAGAAACAACCTAAATGCCCACCATGGAGGGAGATGGACAAGCATTATGGCACGTCCACACATTAATAAATCAGGCAACACAAAGAATTGGATGGATCTGTGAAACGCCTTACAATATAGATGAATCGAGAGGATATTCAGCTGGGTGACTTAAGTCAATTGCAAAAGGGCAGACGTTGCATGAAGTCACTATAACAGACAGTCAAGAAAAGGATTATGCCTAGGAAGAAACACTCTTGGCCGGTCATCAGGAATGGGAGGGGAAGAGAGGGGGGAAAAATCGCTAACCAGAACGTATGCAAGTACCAACTCGGGTGAAGAGTGTACAAACAGGGTGTGTCTGCACAACATAAGCAGGGGGGAGGAAGGGCACTAGGAATTGCACAAGAGTAAAAGACAGCAAAGGGACATACTAAGGCTATACAATCCTGCGGGGCCATTAATAACAAACAATGCCGAACAACAAGGTAGAGATTCAGAGACAGACACATGTATGTGAGAGGTGAATAGGCGCCCATCTATGATTGCATGCAGAAGATATTTCTACATAGGCATTTGTATTGCTCTAAGTATGCAGACAGAAGAAAGGCATGAAAACTTCGTAGCCATAGCCTAACACCTGGAGGGAATCAATCACTAGGCTTGGAAACCTAGGACGATAGTCTCTGGGGAGATCTAAGTCGATTGGTATAACACAGTCCACGAGACAACGGCATACATCCTACTTTGGTGAGCAGTGACGGGGGTCTTAAAAACTGTCAGGCAGCCACCTGCAACTATCCATCTTCCCCTGTTCTGAGCAAGGAGGAATGATGTTGAGCAAGGAAGACTGAAAAAGAACCTAAGACCAAAGGAATCGATGAGTCCAAAGGACCAATGACCTATGCACCTGGAGACCACAGGAGTTAGATGGTGCCCAGCTACTCCTATCAACTATCAGGATCACAATAGAAGAGCACGGGCAGAGTGAAAAAATATATAGAATAAAATTCCAATTCAGAGACACTGATATAATAGAGACTGGTGGAACTCCTCAGACTCTGGCCCTGAGCCTACCCCAAGGGATCACGTCTCTGCCCAACAAGAGGCAGGCATATGAAGTGAACACTGACACCCATGAGATATGTAGTCCTTAGAGCAAACAACCACACAAGCCCAAAGAGTAGCAGATGGCCTCCAAGCAAAATTTGGCATGTAGAAAGGGCAAAGAGGGGCAAGTGAAGATGGGAAGCTCAGGAGGAAGTGGTAAGAGTGTTGGTACATTAAGGGGGTTGCAACTAATGTCCTAAAATGTGCATACATTGTTGAACGAAAGACCAATTTTTCTCTAAACTTTCATCCAAACTACAACAAAGTTTTTTTTTTAATACAAGCATGATCGATGTTTCCATGTCACTTAAAGCATGTTAAGAAGAAATCCAATAAAATTAGAACTATGTAGTACTCTGACATCGGTTAAGCTTCATTTATTTAACTTATCTAGAAAAGTCAGCCAAGATTCACAAATGTTTATAACTGCCACATATTCCACAAGATAAGTAAGAATAAAGAAGTATATACTTTCAAAAAAGCTCACTGTCACCGAGTCAAATTTGAATCATAGCGATTCTATAGAAGGCAGAACTGTCCCCTGTGTGCTTCCAAGACTGTATCCCTTCACAGTAAAGCTTCGTCTTCCTCCTATGGAAACGACTAATGCATTGTACTGCTGAGCTTGCCATTAACAGAATAACGCATGACCCACTAGGCCGCCAGGTTTCCTGGTAAGTACTCAGTACATACTGGATGCTTGAACTATGATATGGGAATGAATGAATGATTTCTGTCTTGGAAAAAGGCCTAGATTCTGGAAAACGAATGACCTTAACTAATTACCCACAGAAATCCATATGCAGCTTTGCTCAATACAGTCTGCCAGGCACTCGCTTTGATATTTGCTCTTCAAACAATCCCAGTCTGATATTTGTCCTATTTTTCCACAAAAGTTGCTCATGCGAAGGTCACTCACCAATTTCATGGGGCCAGAACCAACAGACATTTTCAATCTTCATCTCGCTCAGCCATATTGAAGAGCAAGTGCTTCCTACTTTTAATAGCTGGGCAGACTAGAAAAATAAATTCATAGACACTCATGGATATAAGGGAAAGGTTTATATACAAGAGGAATGGAACACTGAGAAAGTATCCCAACTCAGTCCAGACCAAGGTCATAAAACCAACATATGTCCAATACCAGGTAAACTCTCCTTGTGATTCACAAAGCACGTGCAGTCGAAGCATCCTAGTGATGGCAGGGGTCTCCCCATGGCTCCTCGCCACCAGGCTCAGAGTCCATCAACAGCATCCAGTGGTGGTAGAAGCAACTCAGCATTGGCAGGGGTCTCCACACGACTTCTCCAACTTTAGAGGTCTGGTTCCATCAGGGTAAGGCCGTGTGACTTCTCCTCCGGCTCCTCCAGTTCCTCAGACGCTGCCATCTCATCTGTCAGTAGTTCGTTGTCTTTAAGACTGACTCCCAGAGACTGAGAGTCAAGCCTCTCTTCTCAAACTGGGAAATACTGCGAGACTTCCCAGAATTCTCAGGAGAAAGCCATGCGCACACAGAGGCCTTATTGGCTATCTCGAGATTAACAGGCTAGACTCCACCCCTACATCCCAATCATGAAATTGACTTCACGAATACATGACCGCCACACCACTCCTTTAAATGGATTCTCTGGGTTTCCTTCCATGGCCTGAGTAGCTTCAGGTTTTTCTCAAGTCTTCCTTCTCCTTTGCCAGCTCCCCCTCAATCAGAGAGCATCGTGATGGGCTCCACCAAGACGGCAGTCCTGGGACTTCACGTCTCACTCCACACTCATTCCCTGGCCAATGCCAGCATATGGGCTTCAAATAGCAATGCTCTTTGCAGGCCAGACCTTTGCTGACTTCAGAACATATTCATCTAATTGCCTCATTGACATATTCATTTGGTGTCTCAAAGAAAGCTCCAATTGTTTAAAGCCCCTATCTTCTCTGCTAACCTTCTCCTTTGCCCATCCTTGTCAGATCAGTGAGTGTTTACTCAACAGACCTACTTGCTTTCATTGCCACATCCACTTAATAAGTTACATCCATGGACCTCCAAAAGATAAGTCAAGAATATATCTACATACTTTGATCCACCTCGAAGGCTAGCACCTTATCCTGTAGTGTCATTGGCTTTCCTTTCTTCTCACCAGTTTCCCACTTCGAATCTCATTCAATCTGTTCTTCACACAGCAGTCAGTGCCTTCCTTATACAGTAGTAATTAGATAATTACCCTGCTTAAGCTCTTTCTCTGACATCACCTACAGGAGGAAAACAACTATGCCAACTGAAAAATATGTATTGCCTACTTAGTTGGGTTAGCTGCCAACTTGTGCCAACCTTATGTAATGACATCCAGTCTTGCACTACCTCTATTGCCTTTGACATATTTGAACTCATTGTTCATGCTACTGTGTCGATTCATCTCACTAAGGCTTTTTCAATTGACCCGTGATTTTACCAAACAGAACCTAATGGCTTCTATATGATCTACTTCCTTCCCATCTCTCCATACTCATTCAAAATATTCTTATCTGGACTCACTAAACTCCAATTAAGCTGGTTTTTCTTTTAAGGTGTGATGGTATTTCCCATTTTAAGGCCTCTGCATAGATGGGACAAAGGATTTTCACGTGACTATGAGCATGAAGGCTGAAGGGTCAAACCTTCAGTTTACAGGTAGAAAAACGTATGTGCACAGTTCTACTCTGTAAAACATGTGGTCACCATCATGAGTTGGAATTGACAAGATGGCAATGGCAAGACCTTTGCACAGGTTGTTTCTCTAGGTACAATACTTTTTTCAACTTACTCTCCAAATCATGAGTTTTAATGGGCATTTACTGAAAGACTATAGCAAGATAAGTGCTCAAGACCTTTCTCTGCCAAGAGAATAGGAGATAAATGATCCGACTCTGCAAGAGAAGACAAGGAGAGCAGCTGCTGTATTCAAGTGATCCGTGAGTTAGTCAAGAAAGATAGGATAGTTAAAGTTTGACTTAGCAGCATCTCTGAGACACTGAGAAATAAATATGTTCTTGGTAGATATAAATTTTTAAAATTAAAAAAGACATAAGAATCCATAGGATGTGGTGCCTGGAAAGGAAATATTAAAGATATCCTCCAGGCTTCAAGTTTGGATGGATGACTGTTTTGGACAGGGACACTCTGAGATGGGATGTTTAGAAGGAGATGCAATTGCTACGTGAGCTGGGAGGAAGATAATGAGCTGTTTGGGGCATGTATTTGGGATGTCAGTGGGACTTCAGGTGAAAATGTCCATCACCTGCAGTGACAGGAACTTTGAAAAATACGAACGGGCTGCAATCGCCTCAGTGAGTAATGAGAAAGGGAAATGACCAGGGATGTGAAGGAAGCGACACTGTGAGCCCACGGGTGGTGGAAGCCATTACACAGGCAGGGAAGCTTCTTTGTGATGCAAACATCACAGGCACTTTATTAAAGGCCATCATTCCACAGCCACACTTTTCATGCAAAGCCTGCAAGATCCATGAAGCACAAATACCAGTTTTGGAATGCAATTGAAATATTAAGTGGAAACATAAAACTATTTCTCTGAGCATGGTACTTGGTTTAGGAGCATAGTCTAACTTCTGCTTGTCCCTAAAATGAACCAGACAGACTCTAGATACACACAAAACCCAGGTACCAGGTGCCAGTTGTCTTCCATTCGAAATCCACATTACTCACAAAACAGCATGTTCTTCTACAAACCATCCCTGAGCATCACCAGGTGGTACAAGTAGTCAAGTGCTCTGTCTCTCCAGACTGTGAACAAGACTGGAGGTAGTTCCACCCTGAGGGACCGTGGGTCAGAATCAACTCTGCAGCCACTGGTTAGGTTGTTCCCATTATGTTGTGCCCAACACGATTCCAGGTGCTAGAGACAAGGTGGTGACAGAGACATACGGGAGTGCTGCAAAATGTATGTTGGAATGAATGAATCGTTCGACTCTCATCACCTTGTGATCACATCACATTCTCAATACTGCTTCCCAGCTCCAGAGACATGATGGTGTCAGTCAGCTCAGCCATTGCTGCTGAGCCAATTGACTTGTAGAGCCAATCCCAGTGCATAGCAACTCTACCTGGCAGGGCAGAGCAGCTATGCAGTGTGTGTGTGTGGGGGGGGGGGGTATCACTGCCTTGGTGGGAGTAGGAAGCTCAGTCTTGCTCCTGGAGAGCTGCTGCTGGATTTGAACTGTCAACCCTGTGGGCTGTAGTCTCGCACACAACCACTATGCCACCAGGGCTCAGCCCAGGCTGTTATTTTTACTGAATAAGAGTGCAACATTTTCATCTTGCAGGCTGGTTGGTGGCTTTGAACCTGCTGACCTTTACATAACAGGCATGTGCCTAACCATGAAGCCATCCTTGTGGGTCAGCTTACCTCCACTATTTACCAATCTACCTCGTAAAAGTTCCAAATGGTTCACTTCTCTGTTGAGCCAGACAGTCAATAAAATGAAGTTTTAGAGTAAAAAGTAAGTGAGAACAAGATACAGAAAGAGGAAGTTTACATAACCTCTGTGGTAGCCTCCTAGTGTCTGGGTCAACACTTGGCTTTTGTGTGCCTGGGAGAAGAAATTCAAAGCAGACTCTTCGGAGGGCATGCTAGGTGACTGCCTTAGAACCTTGGGAGGAGCAGAGGGCGGGGTCTGGATGGCTGTTCTCTGTGCAATTAGACTTCATCTGAACTTGTTGTATACTTCAGAGTCAAGGAAAAATGCCAACCTATAATCACCTACTTATTGGGAGTGAGGAGTGGTTCTATCCACTCATGATGGACTTTTAAGCACTGACAACCTTCCTGTCTCGAGTTTTCTCCTTTTCTCCTCTTATAGTTTACTTTACAAAAAGAGTAGATTTGAGTAAAAAGTAACAGGGAATATGCCCTGGGGCTTGTCGGTGGCCTGGTTTCTTCCTAGTCCCGTGCTCTTTTGAGGCCATCCGTCCTTATAGAAAAGAGGATACCAATCGGAAAGAAATTCATGAGCAGTATAAATTGAAGGGCAGATAAGGCTTTTCCATCAATGGGCTACGAAAGTGATCCCTCACCTTGTCGATTTTGAAAAGTCTATGTCTGCCGAATAAAAGGCTGACTGAACGGGCAACTCCCGATGCCTGGTTTTGGAGTTGTTTGGTGAAAGCACTCAAGTCCATACACAGAGTCCCTGGTTGACATGGATCAGCTGCTCACCCAAAAGGTTGAGGGTTTGAGGCCCACCCTGAGGGTCTCAGAAGAAAAGCCTAGGAACCGACTTCCCCCATACTCAGGAAATCACAGGGTCTGTCAGGAGCCAGAGCAATCGATTCAAGAGCAACTGGTACCAGCGAATCGTGTGGTCTACCACGCAACCAGCTGGGCTTGCTGGTCAGCAGTTTGAAATCACCAACTTCTTTGGGAAAAAAAGACACCTTCTTATGCCAGTAAAGAATTAGTCTCAGATCCCCACAGGGGCGGTTCTACCATGTCCCATAGAACCACGACAAGGCAGCATCCATTCACGACAGTGAGAGGTTTCAGATTTAAACAAAAGCCCTTTGCACACACCTCATTTCTTCGTGGCTCTGGAGTATCTTTCATAACAAGTGAACTGAAGGGGAGCAGAGGTTGAGTGGTTACGGTCTGGGCTGTGGTCCACATGGTTGGCAGTTCAAAACCATCAGCCGCTCTGAGCCGTTCTGGTCTTTCTACTTTGGTAAACAGGAAGTCTGGAAAACCCAGAGGGGTGGCTGTAAGTCGGCATTGACTCAATGGCACAAAGAGTTTGGTTTGGTTTGGTTTGGTTTGGAGAGCGGGAGAAGAGAGTCAACCACTCCGAGGCCACGCAGGGCCATGAGGTCACTCTAGAGTGAAGAGACCATGTTTTCTGTGGGTACCCAAGCTACACTTATGAGCAGTCGAGGGAATCCGCTGGCAGAAGCCACCCAGCAATCACTCCTAATGGAGCCAAAGAAAACCCCCTGGGTGGTTGGGGATGGTGCCGGAAATGTAGAATGTGGCAGCAGTCATTCTAAAACTGTTCTCCAGATTGTATTCTCTAACAAAGATGGCAATTATTCAAGCTTTCGAAAGAGCCAGGGACGTCCCTCCAGGGTCCCTAATGAGTTCTGCAGATTCGCGGAATTCCATTCTTGAAATCATTTCCTTTACCTGAATTTTTTATGTTTGACTTTCCGTCTCCGAGCCTATTGAAATGTGATGAGGTTTAAATCTCCTGAGCCGTGTTCATCAACTTCCTAGAAAGCTTCACGAACGTGTGTAGCAACAACATTAATAATCTTCACAAAGCACTGTGTAAAACTACAGGGGGGCATAGTGGCATGTCTTCCCATTTCCACGACAAGCAGCAAGCAACCGCCACAGAAAAGTCTTGGTTACTGGAGGATAACGCAGTGGCCAGGGAGGCCTTCCCTTGAAGGTAATTCTGAACATCTGGAGGGTTTACTCAAAGTGAGCTGGATACAAACAATGGATCCTTATGCTCTCTTGTTTATGGGAAAGGCAGAAAAAAGCAGCCATCACTTCTCCTGGGGCCAAGGTCACAGGTCACGTGGGTTTACCATCCTGCCCAGGGAACGTGTCGGTGCTCTGTGCTCCAAACATGAACACGCTGCTCTTCTCCTTCTCCTTGACTTTTGATATTCCTTTAGATGATCCATGTCTGTGGGACCAGATAAAGTATAGCTATAGACTTCAAATACAAGAACACCACGTCAACAATGACCATTGTAATTTCCACTCCTCTACGTCATTGCCGCTTTCACCCATCCAAACAGAAACAGGATTCACTGATGGTTGCGTTTTCAAAGAACGGTGGATGTTGAATAGGGTGACATGGCCTTCCATTCCCTGAACTGCTAATGAAGCCAGACTGCTTCCCCAAAGTGGGGTTTTCTACAGAGTATCAATTTGGAGTGTGACCTGCCAAGGTGGATTGATGAGAGAGATTTTACTTTCAAAGAGCCCTGTTGGTGTGACAGGTTATGTGTGGTGCTGCCTAAGCATGAGATCAGCAATTCAAAACCACTAGCTGCTCCTTCAGAGAAAGATAAGAGTCTCCTCTTCAACTCTATTTTTCTATTCCCATAAAAAATCCTGGACTCAGAAACCTCCTTATGAGTTGGCAGGGATCTGATTGATAACCCTGTTGGCCTGACACAAGTGGCCAGGGACTCTGGAAAGAGGAGTGACATGCTGATGACCCCTCGGTACATGGCTCTGAAGCGAACAGAATGGGCCACTCGACCTTTGGCTTGTGTCCCCTGGCATAGGGCAGCCACACTGAGCTCCAGGCCTGCTGAAGGGGCTCCCCAGGCACTGCCCACCATGAAGCCAATGACTCACCCTGCCTGAGCTGTTTTTCCTCTTGGGAAAGACCAGACAGACACTTGCCCTGCTGTGAACCTTTCAGAGTGAGTCACAAGCTCAGTGAGCTGGCAATCCGAGGCGGCAGGGGGTGAGCAGGGCCCAAGAGGAGGAGGAGGCCCTTGGGCTGGGCACCGTGGGGTACCGACCCCTCACACCCACACGGGACTGCAGCTCCGCCTCTCTCTCTCTCTCTCTCTCTCTCTCTCTCTCACACACACACACACACACACACACACACACACACACACACACACACTCGATTTCAAAGGGGTGCTACCCACCCTGGGAAAGGGGAAAAGAAAGAAAGGGAAAAAGCTAGCCCACTGCGTAGATGTGAAATGACACAGCCAGGGAAACAGATGGCTGGGGAAGAAGCAATCTGGAATAATTGTGAGGGTGTGGGAGTCTGCATGTAGGTTTGGTGAGGGGATCAGGGAGGGGAACGTGGGCATCAGTATGTGGTGACAGATGACAGAGTGCTGTTTGGGCCGAACTGGCAGAGGAAGTAAGGGGAATGGAAGTCATATTTATTCATAAGGGCTATATCAGAATGAGGAGAATTCCCCTTCCCTTCTGTCTCCACGTGGTCATGGCGGGCGCGGGCGGGCAGAGACAGCCGGCGGAACGCACTGGCTGGCCACAGAGGCCGAGGTTGCCTGGGCGGCCAAGTGGCCGCCCTCCCTCTGATGGCCCCAGACCCAAGCGAGGCTGATTTGTATACAGCTGCAGGCACCTCCACACGGCCTCGCAGAGGTCTTGATGGAGCGTAGGCCTTTGTGCACCATACTTCTCAGAAGTTAATCAGTAGGTGTCAAACTCTGAATTAAAAATCCCCCAACGAGGATACAGCACAAAGGACAATAAAAATGATTTTTAAAAATTCCTAGGGATAAATAGCACCCACTTCTGACAAATGTAAGTGCAGGCATAAAATGTTATTAGGCTGCCGCGATCATCTTTTGTTCAGGGAGTGTGTTTTATTCTCTGGACCCGCCGTCCATCACCCTAATGAGCCCTCAACATGTAAATTAAATAGCAAAGACGTATTCATGTGAAAAGCATCTCTGTGCGAGGTGTTAAACCATTTTTCTACTTTTTACTCTTATCTATTGATTCTTTCTCTCTTTCTTTTCTTTTCTCTTCTTTCTTTCTTTCTGTCACTGGGGGGAAGGTAGGGGAGTCATCAGCACTCGAGCGCTCTCTGGGCTAAGTTCCTGCAATTCATATTTTCAGTAAACAGTTGGTTCATTCTCCAGGATTTATGGACGCTATGATCAAAAAGAGAGAGGGCAGGAGGTGGGAGGGAGAGAGAAAGAGATCTTACTAGAAAATGATGTGCCCTGTCAATTAGGTTGGAGCCAGGGGAGGAAAAAATAATCTCCCGAAACCTGTGCCTGCAATTACTTTTTGTGTCTTTATTCGGGAGTGAAGCGGTCCAGTGGGGAAAAGGATTAGTAGAAATGTCGGAGCGCTTCAGCTTACTGCACTGACGGCGTTAATGGCAAAGCGAACACCATCTCAACCATGAATGATCAAGGAAGACGGGTCAGGAGTCAGGAGTCAAATTGGCGGTGAGCTCTTGTTGGGTATTCATAAGCCCGCCAAGCCGCTCAGACTGAACAGAGGAAGCGGGTTTTGTAGTTGACCCGCCTTTATGCACCAGCATGCACACACACAGCCACAGCAGCTGGGGGGCTGAACAGTGCTGCTGGGGAGGCGCCCAGAAAAACACACACCCAGGGAAGAAAGCAGCAGCAAATCACCTCTCATTTTGGCATGATTGGTCTTCATTTGCGCCTCTGCTCCATTTCCCTCGGCTCCCCCCGCCTCCCGCTTCCTTCCCGTCCTGCTACCCATACATCATTCACCGGCTGTGCCCCTTCTCGAGCCTGAGCACAGCGCACACATGTGTCTTCCCAGCTCTGGGCTCAGTGTGAGTGCAGGGACATAAATTGAAGACACAAATCACTGCAGTAGGGAGGTTTGCCCCATGTCCAGGGAATAGCCATTCAGCTGCTCAGGGGGTGGTGTTTTGTTTTGCAGCCTCCATCAGCAGGATAAATGAGTACAGGCAAATCTAGGTATTCTAGAGGCATGATGCTTTTTTAATGAGGTCCCGACGTGGGAGAAGATCCCAGCAGAAAGCTACATCCCCAGTGGGAAGAACAGCACAACTTGGGTGCTTGAGGCTCCCACGCTTGGTGGAGATGAGGTGGTAAGGTAAACACAGCAGCCTGCATGATTCCTTAGGGGAATACTGGGTGGGGAGCACCAGGCGCTGGGTGGCAGCACCCAGAGAAGGTCCACCCCCTGTTACTTGGCATCTCTCTTTGAGGTTTGGCTGACAAAAGAACCCCGGGGCCGGCCCTGCCCACTGGCCAGCATGCACTAGTTTATTTACTTGTTTGTTTTTACTGGCCACTCTCCTTTATAAACACGCCCAATGGGACCAACCGCCAGGCTCAGGGCTATCGGCATTGCGGTCAGCGTGTAAAGAAGCAAGGTTGCTTGGACCTGAGCCCTGGCCACTCACTTCTCCAAATCCGTCCAGGCTCCTGAAGACTACAGACAGTTTTCAGGCCAAGACCAACCTAAGAGTGGGGCCTCCAAGCCCCCCACCCCCCCTCCCAGCTGTGAATGGTGCGGAAGGACAGGCCTGGAATCGCTGATTCTAACCATGAACAACTCAGGGAGCAGGTCCATGCTGTGCACACAGATGGTCAAGAGCCAGCTCGGTCAACAGCAACACTTCCTGTTACTGTGAAGCTTCTCCCCACGCCTAGGGATGGGTATGCTTTTTTTTTTTTTTTTTAATGACAACAAATCTATCTAGAGAAGGAGGAGCAAGGTCACATGAGCCTTGGAGAAAAGGGACCAGAAGGCCAGGAAGGGGTGGGCATCCCAGGGGTTTCGTGAACGTTAATCAGAAACCAAGAACATCAAAGTATTATCACTCATCTCTTCTGCACAAACCAACTCTGAAGAGGCCGGATGCAAGGACCTGTCCTTCTGCACCATTCACAGCTGGGAGGGGGGCGGGTGGAGGGCTTGGAGCCCCCACTCTTAGGTTGGTCTTGGCCTGAAAACTGTAGCCTTCAGAAGCCTGGACGGATCTGGAGAAGTGAGGTGGCCAGGGCTCTGGTCCCTTTCTACCATGGACTTTGGCCTCATCCAGGGACTGGGAAGTGGACCTGTTAGGATCTTAATCCATTGTTTTCTTTTTGGACCCCAAGGTAGAAAAACAAGGCACAGTCCTTGGACAAAGAGTGTCCATGATGACAGACGCGACTCTTTGCCTTCGCACGATGTGAATAATTTATACGAATCCATGCCAATGTGGTAGAGTCATAAAAACACAAAACTCTCACATGTAAAACTGTTCGAGTCTAAAAGAAATGAGCTAACCCCTAGAGGTTTTCTGAGAAAATTCCCAGTGAAGGAGGATCTCGCAGTTTGAACATATAGGCTTTTAACCGTATCTGAAATTGCTGTGGGTGGGGCCCCTGTGAAATGCCTGCCGCTCCCGCTAGGAAGCTCACAAGATAAAATGCATGCTTCATTAGGCCCTCCAGCTGAATGCAGGGTCCTCTGGTCAAAATAAATCTCAGCCTTTAAAAATAAATTCTCTTCGGAATTAACATCTCGGGATCATTAATCTCTGGAGTGACCCTTCCATTTAATTTGGAAGGGAACTACAGCGTGTCCCACAAAGGTCTTTTTTTTTCTTGGCAAAGCACCACTTCACGGGGAGCAGAAAAATTGCATGCTCTTCCTCTTATCAACCCCCCACCCCACCACCACACACACACACTCTCATTCACTCACAGGAGGGGTTATTTTTTTTCCTTCTAAAACCCATAACGCATAGCCCGTCAGCCACATAATCAAGAAAGGACTGATAGTGAGCTCTGGATCTTATAAAAATAAAAATGAGACTACATGGCATGATTATATGTTATAGGAAACCAAACTGACTGCCCTCGAGTCCCCTCTGACTCATGGTGACCCTACAGGGGAGGGTGGACCTGACCCTGTGGTTTTGTAAAATTTATTTTTTTAATCATTTTATTGGGGGCGCATACAACTCTTATCGCAATCCATACTACCCCTCCATTGTGTGTCAAGCACATGTGTACATTTGTTGCCCTTGTCGCTCTCAAAACATTTGCTTTCCACTTAAGCCCTTGGTATCAGCTCCTCGTAGTATTTCCACTCCATCCCCCTTCCCTCATGAACCCTTGATAATTTAAAAATTATTTTGTCATATCTTACACTGTCTGATGTCTCCCTTCACCAACATCCCTGTTGTCTGTACCCCTGGGAGGAGATTATATGCCGATCCTTATAATTGGTTCCCCCTTTCTATCCCACATCCCCTCCACCCTCCGGTATCATCCCTCTCACCACTGGGTCTGGAAGAGATCATCTGTCCTGGATTCCCCATGTTTCCTTTTCTCATCTGCACCAGTGTGCAGCCAGATTTGTAAGGTAGAATTGGGATCAATGACAGTGATGGGGAGGAAGTATTGAAGAACTAGAGGAAAGTTGTATGTTTCATCGTTGTTATACTGTACCCTGATTGGCTTGTCTCCTCCCTGCGACCCTTACCTAAGGGGATGTCCATTACCTACAGTTGGGCTTTGGGTCCCCAATCTGTACTCCCCCTCATCTACAATGATATACTTTTTAGTTCTTTGATGCCTGATCCCTTTGACTCCTCATGGTCACACAGGCTGGTGTGCTTCTTCCATGTGGGCTTTGTTGCTTCTGAGCTAGACGGCCGCTTGTTTACCTTCAACTCTTTAAGACCTCAGATGTTGCCCTGTGGGTTTTCAGAGAGGCAGTCTTTTTTTTTTTTTTTAATTCAATGGCCTATTTTTTTCTTTCATTTAAAAAAATCATTTTATCACAACTCTTATCACAATTAATACATACATCAATTGTATGCAAACCATATTTGCACATTTGTTGCCATCATCACTTGCAAACTATGCTCTTTCTACTTAGGACCCCCAGTATCAGCTCCCCTTATTTCCCCTCCCACTCCCTTCCCCCTTCCCCATGAACCTTAATAACTTACAAATTGTCATTATTTTGTCATATCGTACATTGTGTCCCTTTACCAGCTTCCCTGTTGTCCATACCCCAGGAAGGAGGTTATATGTAGATCCCTGCAATTGGTTCCCCCAGAGACACAGTCTTTATTGGAGTATAAAGCCTCTTCTTTCTCCGGATATAGAATCACCCTCAAAACTTAAAAAGCCCAATGCTTTACCATCGAGTTGATTTGAATTTATGGGGACCCTCCAGGGCAGGGCAGGTCAGAACTGCCTTTGTGGGTTTCCCAGACTGCAACTCTTTGCAGAAGTGGGCAGCCACGTCTTCCTCCCATGGAGCAGCTGGTGGTTTTGAACTGCTGGCTTTGCGATTAGCAACTTGACCGGTAACGACTGTGCTCCAGGGGTGCCGAGAAGCCTCCTAATTAATTAAATCTAGCCCAATGAAGAATGGGTTGGGACTCCATTCTTCATTTGGGTAGATGCAACACTCAGCTCTATTATGCCAGAAAGCAGCCATCGAACCGTAATCAGGTAGATTTGCTTAACAAGTCAAGTGAAGAGCTAAAGTCTGAGTAATCAGGGTACCTGCTCCTTCTTTCCCCTGATGTGGATGTTACCAAAGGTAAAAAATCGGTAACAAATTTCTAAAAACCTCACTGCTGTTGAATGGATTCCAATTCATACCAAGTTATAGGACAAGGTAGAAAGAACTGCCTCTAGGGGTTTCTGAGACAGTCACTTTTTTTTTTCCTCTGCACAAGCTCCACTCTATTGAATAGGATTTTGTAGTGGGAACTGGAGCACTTAAAAAAAATTCGACTGCCTGGGTCCGGGCAGCTCTCTTACCACTACGCACCAAGATCTCTGGGGCAACAGCTGGGATCAAAGACTTTATCAGAAGGAATGGTACGAATGGAAGAACAGAAATGGATGCTTAGGCACAATTTCTAGAAAAGGGACAGGTGTACCCAACCTGCATGGGCTGCCTTGGTGAGCCCTTGAAGGTTTTAGATATAGTAAAAACGCTAGTCCTTCTGGAGTCCACTTCAACAGTCACAGACTTGCTTATTGTTGGCTCACTGGCTGCATCAGACTTCCGCCTGGGAGAAAACCTCAACCACTCACTGGGGCCTTCTGTGGCCAGCTCTCTGGGATGTCCAGCCCTGGCTGGACAGATCACACTGACAGGGAGAGCTCTCTGGTATCAGCCGTGTGGGTGGGCCTCTCCGTGGAGCCCCGCTGCATTCTGGGTAAGGGGTGCTTACTTGTCATCCGCTTAATTTATTTCAGTCTCACCTGTCAGGAGCCCCGGAGGTATAGGGGCTACTTGTTGGGCTGTGGTCCAGAAGGCCAGCAGTTCCAAACCACTTGGGAGAAAGACTACTCCTGTCCACAGTGACCGTCTCAGACACTCACAGAGTGGCTCTGGGTCAGCAGAGACGCGCTGTCAGTGAGTGGAATGCTGTCAGGGGCCGCGCCAGCAGCCGCCGGAATAGAAAGCATGCACACAGGGGCAACTCCCTCTTTATGAGTGATTGGGGGAGGAGGGGGATTTCTGGACGAGGTGTGTGGATTACTTTGTAATAAATCATCCTATTGGGGGCTCATACAACTCCTATCACAATCAATACATACGTCGATTGTATGAATTGTATGCAAACCCCATTTGCACACTTGTCACCATCATCATTCTCCAAACATCCTCCTTCTACCTAGGGCCCCGGTACCAGCTCCCCATATTTTCCCTCCCTGTCCCCTCCCACTCCCCCATGAACTCTTTAACAATTTACAAGCTGTCATTATTTTGTCATCAGACACCGTCCGATGTGTCCCGTCACCCACTTCCCTGTTGTCTGTATCCCAAAGAGGTCATATGTGGATCCCTACAATAGGCTCCCCCTTTCTACTCCACCTTCCCTCCACCCTCCTGACATCAGCACTCTCACCCCTGGTCCTGAAAGGATCGTCTGTCCTGAATTGAGGGATGTGGATTATTAACAAACCTCTTGTTAATACATTATGTATCTTTAGCCTGGTACTCTGTCCCTGCCCTCCCCCCCCCCCACCCAGTTCAGAACTTTCACCCTATGTTTCTTTGCCAGACTCAGTCTCATCACCTACTTTCCATCGAGCCAATGCCGACTCAGGGTGGCCCTTTAGGGTGAAGCAAGAACTGCCCCTGTGGGTTCCCCAGACTGTCTAACTCTTTATAGGTGTAGAAAATGTCATTTTTTTTCCCTGTGGTGTGCCTGGTGGTTTTGAAATGCTAACCTCACAGTTCGAAGCCCACTAAGCCAAAAGTGAGGGCAGCACTCATCTTGTCCCTGATCTGTTCTTCACGTGGGAACTCTCTCTCTCTCTCTCTCTCTCTCTCTCTCTCTCTCTCTCTCTCTCTCTCTCTCAGCCTATCCCAACACAGCAATGCTCCAAGAGGCAATGTTAATATTAATACACTGAAGTCGTTATATATAAAAGAACAAAGCCCCTGCACAAACAACTCAGGGACAAAGGAGGTCCAAGCAGGGTCAGACAGCCCGGGAAGTAGGTGGGATGGATTCACATGATGTCAGGCCTGGGAGCAGAGCTTGAAGCATTGGCAGTCCCTGCTGCCCACCCCCAGCCCTCCCCGCTAAGAAAACACAAAAGATCAAGTTTGCCAGCAGGAAGACCCCTAATTGCCTTTTGAACTATTTTTAAAGGCAAGGTCATTGGATTAAAGCCATTTAAAAGGCTCTGCCTACCATGCTACAGGGGAGAAATGACATTAGCCCCGCCCCTCAATTTTTTTCTTTTCTTTTTGTAACGAGTAGCAATAAGGCAGACATACATTACATCAAAATGACTGCTGCTGCAGAAATTCCATGATAACATCTGATATTTTAAGTTTCTTGAATGAATGCAAAACAATAATAGTATTCGTGGAAAAAAAATCTTCTTTTCAGTATGTTAACTTGGGGAGGGGGGTGTTTGTTTTAACCCAGAAAATGCCATCTTTAAAATACCCTTGACTCTAAACGTCTACCTAAATCATGTAATAACAATAACAAATCGATCTTCCTTAAATCTCCAGTTATTCTTTATATTCTTTAATGCCACCACTATTGACTTCCCTCAAGGAAATGTCAGCGCTACCCCATCGACCTGAGTTGCCTTATTACGAGCTAGAGTCTGAAAGGAAACAGAGACACACAGTGTGCCTCAGCTGCCTCCCGGCTCAGCCTGACCTGCGCTCTGGAAGCATCAAGAGAGCACCGATGAGAGACAGCTGAACGCATCCGCTCCCCTGTACCTCTTAGTCACGTTCCATTTAGCCTCGATCTCTAGAAACACAATGGCCGTGGACTGTGGCAAGCAGCAGCTAGCAAATACAGTGCCCATCAAAGAACCCTTCCTTAGCGCCATGGAGAGAAAGATATTCAGTATAGGGGCTGCCAATTCCCCCTCAAAGACCTACTTAGAGATGCTGGTTCACCTGGACTCAGCTCATCTTTAGGTAAGAAAAACAATGACTCCCCCCCCCCCCCCCCAGGATCCCACATCTTTTTGATGAGCTGAGGTCAATTAAATGGCAATGAGTTGGTTGGTTAATGATTTCGGAGGCTTTGTATGATTAATTTGGGGGCCTCTTTTGTGGGGGGAGAGGAGCTGAGTATTCAGGGTAGTGTTAGCTTCGGGTTTGTTCATTCAGAGCCTATTCAGTTTATGAAGTTTTTTTTTTTTCCTGAAGCGACATATTATTCCCACTCACAATATAACAAAATCTGTACGACATATAGTGCGTATTGCAAAATAACCTAGTATGGCTATCAAAATTATCATGAAATATGCGTGCTCTGACCAATGGGAGGGATAATGACCTTTTAAACAATATGTCGCTGTTCATAATACCATACCTGGAACATGCTTAACACTCAACAGGCATTTATTCGTAGTATGCATGTGGTAATTATAAACCTAGTCTAGCAGCCATCGATTACTGAGTGCAGTCAAAGGCACAGGCTTTGTTTTATTGTAAAAGATACTGTGTACAATTATTTACATACCTCATCAGGTTTAATCCTTTACCACAGCTCTCTGAGAGTGGTATCATGGCCCTCTGCTCACCTGGCAGAACTCTGGGGGCACAGTGGGTTAAGTGTTGGGTTTTAAAGTGTGGGGTCGGCAGTTCAAGCCCACCAGGAGCTCTCTCGGAGACAGAAGCGACAGCCTGCTGGTCTTAAAGCCTGCAAAAGTTTACACTCTGAGAAACCCTCGGGAGTCAGTTCTGCTC
The DNA here is from genome assembly GCA_004026705.1 of Nesogale talazaci. Classification (NCBI taxonomy): domain Eukaryota; kingdom Metazoa; phylum Chordata; class Mammalia; order Afrosoricida; family Tenrecidae; genus Nesogale; species Nesogale talazaci. Next base: position 71,313 of record PVJH01004023.1, read on the forward strand.
GTCCTACTGGGTCACTGAGAGTTGGCGTTGATTTGACTGGCTTCTGCTTCCCCGATGTCTAAATGAGACTTCTAGAAGTGGGCGGCTTGTTCCAGAGCTCCAGCTCTAAGGTAGGGAGGCAGCCTTCAAGCCCAGGCAGGCCCACCCTCGGGCAGGTGTGTGCCAACTGCCACAGCTGAGCGTCAAGGGCACACAGGACCCTAAGAACCAGCTCTCTGTGCTTGCTATCTGTAAGCCCATGCAGTCGGTCTCGCAGGAATAACTTCACAGATACTGTCGCACGCCATCAAAATTCTGCCTCAAGGGCCTTAGTAATTAACCCAGCGTTTGCAGCACGCCAAGCCCAAACCAAACTCGCTGCCATCGCGTCCATGCCAACTCCTAGGGAAGCTGAGAGTCCGAGCAGACCTGTCCCTCTGGGTTTCTGACATCAAATCTTTACTGGACTAGAAAGTCCCATTTTTCTTCCGAGATGCGACTGGTGGTTTCCAAGGGTCCACTTTGCAGTCTAGACTATGGTTCAGAAAGCTTTTGAGGCCGAAGAGCCAATCCTGTCCCCCCACGACAACTGCAACATGATTTGAGAGATATAAATATCTTTTGACAAATAAACGGAATCTCTGTGATCTGAATACAATCCTTTAAAAGTTTTTCACCTTTAATTCAGAGCTGTCAAGTCCCTTCCAAAAGAGCTGCATAGGGCTCAAGAGCCTGTGTTTGCTGACCCCTGGCCTAGACAATTCCAGAAAAAAATGCAAGAAAGAAAAAAGACCTTAAAAATGCCTAGTAAGGGGATGGAGGTTCAATTCCAGCAGCGGCTCCACAGGAGCAAAGGCTGGGCCTCCTACTCCCACCACCAGAGGGCAGTGATGCCCAAAAAACAAAACAAAACAAAAGAAAAATGCCCAGTAAGATACAAGATGGAGAAAACATAACTCTAGAAACAACTTCTTGAAAAAAGTTCACTGTGATACGAACTTCAGAAGAGTAAACGTAGGTGTCTGCTTCCTCCATGGTAAAGAATACGCAGTGAGAGAAAGATGGGTGTACAGGGGGGTAGGGTGGGGGGGAGGTGACTCACGGAGACCCCCACCACAGAAGAGAGCATCTCAGGGCAGTTTTCTATGTATTTCCAAAGGAAGAAAAACTGCCAACTATTCAGGAACATTTGTACCATGTTTGGCATTTGTCACTTTTATCTTGTTTATATGCAAGTTTCTTTAGTACACATTCAGGAGTTCACAGCTACAAGACCAGAAAGACCCTAGGAAGAGAACAAACATAATTACCTAGAAAGAAAAGGAATAACGTATTTATTCGTTTTTGTTTTTTTCCTCCTTAGAACCTGAAAGAGTTCTGAACCTTGTAGAGTCTCCGAAGATCTTAAGAGGATCCTTGAAGGTGCTATCAATACCAAAGTTGGACTACACTGCTTTCCTATTCCCTATCTAATGACCATGCCATCGTCAGTCCCAACTCCCAGGGACCCTCTGTAGCACAGAGCGAAACCAGGCTCACTCTTACAATCACTGTTTCCCTTGAGTCGGTGGTCGCAGTCACTGCACCAACCCTTCCCAAAGACCCTCCGCTCGACCAAGGAGGGTGCCTTTTCCAGGGACTGGGTCTCTCCTGAGGACAGGCTGAAACAAAGGCTTGCCATCTTTGCCTCGGGCAGCCCACGAGTTTTCAAGAATCTTCCCCGGCACCCTCATTCAGAGGCACCCATGCTTCCTCCGTCTTCCTTATTCGTTGTTTGGCTTGCATAAGCACACGAGGCCATCGAAAAGACCACGGCCTGGGTCAGGCACACCTTGATTTTCAACCTTTTCAAGATGTGTCCTAGGACTCTCTGATTGCCGCCGCCTCCGTGTGCATTGATGATGGGTCCAAGAACAATGAATTCCTCAACAACTTAGATCCCTTCTCCATTGATCCCAATCGTCTCTCGGTCCAGTTGTGCGGATCGTGCTCTCCTGGAGGTGGGGCTGTCATCAGTACTGAAGACTGTAGTCTTCAACCTTCATCAGCAAGTGCTTCAACTCCTCCTCACTTGCAGCAGGCAAGGCGGTGCCAGCTTCACCTCACAGACTGTTTAACAAGCCTTCCTCCAACCCGGATGCTGCCTTCTTCTTCATAGAGCCCACATTCTCCTGTTAGGTGTTCAGCACCCAGACTGAACACGGCTGATGGCAACCCTGAAACCTCCCTTCCCCGACTGCAAAGTATGCACTATGCATGCCCTTGTCCTGCTCCTTTAGAATGACTCTCAAAGGGCTCAAAAGTATTCAACTGTGTGGGCCTGAACAAATTATAGCTAAACCGGCCAGTGCCTGCAAATATGTGATCTCTCCCCTTTCTTTCTCCCGACTCCAGCAACTTCGTAACAACTGTTTAAACACCAGCCTTGACTATCACGATCTTCACACTGACTTTTGAGTTTATCAGAGAGACATTTAACCCAGAGTAACTTTTAAGAAGTCTTTCATGTATTTTAATCAATCACTTGGACTTCTGAGAAGACTTGGGCATCCTTTTTAAGAGCAAGCAGCTGTCTTTGTCAAAGCATTGCTTTTCAAGAAAATGTCAGCAATGTTATTCTTGGGCACCTCACTGCCCAAGAGGCCAAGGAGGGCTGAACAATGACGCCAGCCGGGCAGTTAATCAATAGCAGTCCCGGCACCATTTTGTCGCCTCCAGAATCTTCCTTTTCAATGAGAATTTACTGTGGATGGCAGTAAAATGAAAGGCAGGAGAGACAGGGCCGTCCATCCCCACTCGTTTCAAGTGGCAAGTGCAAGAATCTACTTGGCTGTCAGAAGAACAGCAAGGCCGACGTATGCTTTAAACCTCGACGGGGTGGGCTTTGTGGTTTAAAAATCAAGAACAACAAACACATGACTTAGAAATGAAAGCAGCAGTATAGCAATCCCTATTTTCCCCCTCATGGCCAAATGAGAGTTTTAACAGATCTGAGCCTGGTGGAAAGGAGGAAAAAAAAAAAAAAAAGGTTTCCACCCAGGTCCTTTATGGCCTTATAAATAATATATTTTAAATACATTTATTAGTACTGGTACCAGCGCCATTGTCTCTGAATGATGTTGACACATGTCCTCTTGACATGTGTTCTCAACATGACAGATTTATAGGAAAGGAGTAAAAACATCACATAAAATCCACATAGCCCCCTTCCCAGGGGCAGAGTCAGCATCTGCGGGGCTGGAATGCTATAAAGTTTAAGGGGTTCTCATTTAAAAGACAAAGACAATGACAAAATTTGAATACAAAATTAGGGCAAGGTCCCAGAAGAGAATCCTTGGGATTCAAGCTTAATGCCTTTAATGGCCAATCTGCCCTTTGCCCATCCACAGAAAGCACAAGGACCATGATGACTGTGGCCCTCAGGTATGTCTGCATTGTGTTGTCCAAGGATATGTGCCAGTTAGAGACACATACCTGCCGGCTTGTGAGAGGAGAGCAAGATCCCAGACTCAGTCCGGAATAGATTAGAAAATGGCAGGATGGGCTTCTTCCCAGAGCAGAAAGAAAGGACAATGAGAAGTCAGGTGAATGGGTGCTTTCTGTTTTCACGTGACTTACAGGACTGATGGGGAGAATGACGGAGGCGTTTTCTACTCCCGTAAAAAATTATGGTCTCAGAAAGTCCCAGGGAGGGGTGGTTCTAGTCTGTCCTATGGGGTTGCTGTGAGGGCAGTGCCGTTGAGAGAAGGGATGGGATCCCTGGGCCCTATCGGCAAGCTCAGCAGTTCAAACACACCAGCTGCTCCATGGGAAGAAGATGAGGCTTCCTTCTCCCACAAAGAGTCATGGTCTTGGCAATCCACATAGCAATTCTACACTGTCCTGCAAGGTCTCTGTGAGTCAGACCAACTTGATGGCAGTGAAAAAGTGAGGGGGGGGGAAGAGGGGGAAGAAACAGACATGGTTGTCATTAGGAATTTGCTCTAAGTTCTCAGTGGTACAAATGGTCAATGTGCCTGGCTCACAGAAAGGGTGGGGGCTCAATCCATCTAGCGGCTCCAGGAGAGCTTGTTCTTCCGAGAAACCAACCACTGCATTCTGTTTGGAGCCCAGTGCTTCTGGGAGACACGTGGAATCCACCTGGTGACACCTGTACTGGGTACGGTCTAGGTCTTAATAGTCACGCTTACAGTTTTACACCTTTTGCATTTCCTCACTGAGCTTGAATTTTAATGTGCAATTGGGGATATTTTTCAGAAATTTAGCTGAGACTGTGGACATGAAAAAAAAAAGGAAGAAATAGCAGAAGGAATAAACAGCTTTGAGGTGCTTGTTAAAGGATGAATGTGTTCATCTGTTTTAAAGAAGAAATTCAAGCCCTGCCTCGGACCACTGTAGTACCAGGTCAACTCAATGTGTCAGTGAGCTTGACGTGGATGGAAGGCGTTGGGCAGGAGCAGGGACTGGGTGTTTCTTGGTCCTGTGCTTCCTGACACCCACATGCTCACAGGCTGTAAGGGCACCATGCCTGCCTCACAGCAGGGGTGTTGGAAGAGAAGCTATGCAGTGTGGCTTCTCTGCCCCTGTCTACCAGGCATAGAATTCAGGAGCCTGTTGCTTATGTTCCCCCAATCCACTGCAGAGACCCAGGCAGAGGGGGAGTTTGTTTTCTTGCCCATTCCAACCTGCTCTCTCCAGAACTGTGGGGTACCCTTCCTAGAGCCAAACTGAGGGGGGAGGGGAGATCTGACAACAGAGGCAGCCTCACCATCACTCCAGCTTGGCAAGGAATGCAGCAGGTGGTGAGGAAAACAGGTCTCTTTGCCTTTCCTGTGCTGCAGGCGAGGGACACGAGGAAAAGGCCTTCCAGGCAACAAAACACAGTAGACAGCTGCAGGTCCACATCTCACTGGGGACAACAAACATGGCCTCACAGGGTGAGCGCCCCCCCCCCCCCCCCCCCCCCCCCCCCCCCCCAACTTCACAGATGAAGAAAATGAGGCTCATAGAGCCACAAAGGGCTTTTGCTCAGCATGGCATAACTGGGAGGTGGCAGACCTGTGCTCTGTGCCCAGCTGCAGGGTCATTTTATGTGGGAGGTACACGATTTGGGGCCTGGTAGCTTTTTCAGATTCCACAAAAAGGTATTTTCCATATTTCCAAGTATGGAAAATATGTGGCCAACAAAATAAAATGAGAACGCTGTTCTGCCAAGATTGATAACTGTTGAATTAAATCCCTGAAAACCATGTTAAAATCCATTGCACTGCCCCTTCGGGCCAGTGGTTACATTGGAGTTGCTGGAAGGGTGGAGAGAAGGTGGGGTAGAGAGACGGAATCAACTGCAAGGATATACACATAAGCTCCTATTTGAAGGACAGGCATCGAAGGAGTGGATTGGGGACAGGTCGGGCAGTATAAGAAATGACAGAACAATAATAATGTATAAAGTATTGAGGGTTGGTGGGAAGGAGAGAGCAGGGGAAGAGGGGAAGGGATGGAAAAGCTGATACTAGGGGCTCAAGGAAAAAGGCGGATGATTGGAGAATGATGATAGCAGTGGACATGTGAAGGTGCTTAGCGCAGTATGCTTATTTATGTATTGTGAAAAACGATGTACGATCCCCCAATAAAATGATTTAAAAAAGAATCGGTTCCACTGACCATACTGCAAAAATGTGCCACCCCCTACAGTGTGCAGGTAAGATTCTTGCCTCACCTTTCAACAAGGCCTGAGTTTGATTGATAGCAGAGACACCAACCAAATGGCTACTTCGCCCTCAAGGCAATGCCAACTTCTAGTGCCTCCTAGTGATGCAGGATAGAACTGCCTTTGTGGATTTCCCAGGCTGGAACTGTTTATGAGAACGGAAATTCACGTCTTTTCTCCAAGGACCGACTGACGGCTTCCAACTTTGGATCCTGAGGACCCCGGCATTCATGACCACTACTTGATTTTATAAATTTAAACAGAGGTTCTAAGCAGAGAGACAAAGAAATTGCTGCACACCTTTACCATTGTCCTGAGAATTTGACTTGCCGTTTTTTAACCCATCTGTTGTCACTGTTAGGTGCTTTCAAGTCAGCACGGATCCACAGCGACCCCGTGCGCAACAGACCGAGGAGACGCCGCCTGTCCCTGTGCCATACTCACAAGTGTTCTGAGGCTTGAGCTCACTGTTGTGGCCACCGTGTCAGCCCAGCTTTTTGAAAGCCTTTCTCTTCTTTGCCGCCTCTCTGCTTTACCAAGCATGGTGCTCTTCTCCAGGGACTGTCCAAAGTATGTGAGACAAATTCTCCCCATCCTTGCCTTTAAGGGATATTGTGGCTGTACATCTATCGGTCAGTAGAACCCAGTATTTAAGAGAATTTAGAAACTAATAAGAATCTGGCTTCTGATGACCTTAGGTTTTATTGTCTTGTTCCTTTCTAATTTGGGGGAAGGGCTCACTTCTCTGAACGCAGTCTCCTGAGCTACAACATGGGCTAGTGATAGTACTTCTGTCATGAAGCTGTTGTGAGGTTTTGATGAAAGGTTCCAAGCCAAACGCTTAGAAAAGTATATGATTATCCACATGTGACGACTCCATTCATCCAGACCCCTGCATCATTCTTTAAAGGAAGTTTGGGAAACCTTTATTCTGCCATGGGCCATTTGGAGATGTATAGCATCCTTCCCAGGCCACACAGGTAAAATGTTTAGTTAACTTGCTTCTAATGTTAGAACTGTAACTGCTTCTATTTGGTAAGGTGGGTGATGTTCGCTGGTACTGATGATTTTGAGAGACTTACAAAGCCTTCAAAAAGACTTTTCCCACCCCCGCTTTAAAGAGCTGGGAAAATGATTTCCAATTTTATATGGAAGGGAAAGAGACGTAGGCTAAGCAAAGCGTTACTAACAAAGAAGGAAGCTTATTACTTCCCAACTTCAAAATCTACTATCTAGCTACAGTAGACAAAACAGCCTGGTACTGGGAGAGCAATAGACACTTGGATCAGAACAGAAAACCTAGAAATAAACCTGTCCACCTGTATATAATTGATCTTTAGTAAAGGACGAAAATATATTAATTGGGGAAGAGACCACACTCAACAAATGATGCTGGCAACAATTGGATTTCTATTTGCCGAAGAATGAAATAGGACCCATATCTCACTTCACCTACAAAATGGAACTCAAGATGAATTGAAGACATCACTATAAGCAAACCCTAGAACTATAATGATCACCCATAGGCGGGGAGATAAACTAAGGTAGCTTAACATATGGTAAAAACACACAATCAAGCATAATGAAAATTTCACACACAGCAGAAGAGATAGATGACTACGATCTCCCAGTATCAAAGACTTCATCCAAAGGGTGAAAACAGAACTCCAAAGACTAAGGAAAAATCAGGTGGGAAGGGTCGAGGAAAATTGGGGATGAGGGACCATGATATATCAGGCAAGAGACTAATTTTTAAAGTTACTAAAAACCTGCAACATCTTAGCAAGAAAAATAAATGAATTAATAAATAAATTGCCCAGTGAACAGATAGTCAGAGGACATGATCAGCCAGTCCCCCAAAGATGACATCCAGGTGGCCAACAAACATGAAGAAATGCTTGCAATCACTAGCCATTTGCAAGAACCCAAATCAAAACAGTGATGAAATACCAACTCGCATTGGCATTGACAGAAAAAAAACCCAGTAAATAGATGCTGGAGAAAGTGTCCAGAGACTGAAACCCTCATACCCTGCTGGCAGTAATGAGAAGCAATAAAATAACCACTGTAGAAACCAGGTTGAGGCAATCAAACAGCTGGAAAAGGAACACCCCACCACTCAGCCATTCCTCAATTTGGTATATATGCTATAGAAATAAAGAACAGAGAAAGAGCAGGTACATACACACCTGTGTTCATCCCAGCATGGTCCACAGCAGCAAGAGGAAGAAGGCAACCTAAATGCCCATCCATAGAAGGATGGATATATGAACTCTGGCACATACACCCAATAGGGTACTCTATATCGGCCAAGACTAATGACGAAACTGTGAAAGACATCATGACACGCATGGGTATGGAGGGCATTGGACTGGGTGAAGTTAGTCAATCACAGTAGGACAAATACTGGTATAAGATCACTGTTACAGAAACAACAACCAAACAAGACAATGCTATTCATACCCAAATTATCAGACCCTAATGGTTACCAAGGATAGGAGGGTTGAGGGTGGAGGCTATTCAAGTGAGTGAAGAGTAAGACAATATCATACAAGCAGGGGATGTGGCTTCCGGGTTCGGTCACCTGGTGTGCACACTAGTGACAGGAAGCTGCTCACCCACAATCTACTGAGTTCCCACGTGTGGGGCGTGGGGCCCCGCGGCTTCCCACTGCGGCTGCGGGCTTCTGAGGTCCGCGTCAACCTGGTGGGTTCAACCCCGACTTCGTGGTGCGGATGATCCCCAAGGTGGAGTGGTCAGCGCTCCTGGAGGCGGCTGAAACCTTACATCTAGCCCAGGTACTCAGAGCACCGGCATGAAGCACAGGATGAAGCGCAGGATGAAGAATTTCTGAGGAAGCTAGCTACACCACATGCTGCTGGAGGAGGACGTGTTAGAGGGCACCCTTCGGTGCCTGGGAGGGCTCTTCCTCTTCAGCCGTTGAATCACCCACGTGCTGCAGAACGATGAGGAAACGGAGACTTAAGCGGGCCAGGCACCAATTCCATTCTGTGACCTTGCAACTCTGTTTGTGTCCCTTGTATCTTGGCTGCCTGCCTGTCCTTTGCATCTGTGACCTTGGACCAAGTGAGATGTGCACTTGGGCTTGATAGTATACCTGTCTTTTTCTCATTAAAGGTTCAAAACCCCCAAAAAAGAAGAAGAAAAGGATGTGAATAGGGAATGGGAACAGGACAAGCCATTGGGAAGTTTGAGAGACTGTGGAAGTTGTTGAATGAAAAAGTGAAGGTATGAGATGTAATGGGCCACCTAAAACACACACACGCTTCAAAAAAAAAAAAAAAGCTTAAGACTCTACCCAGGCAATGAAAGTTTATGTAACTACCTGTAACCATGAGGAAGCTTCTAGAGAGAGAGATCTCCTCCATAAATTTTCAGGTGAAAAAACAAAAACACCAACACAAGGAGGAGAATGATAGCATATGTATCTTTTTGTTTAACAAGTCAGGGAAGGGGGGAGTGAGGGCATGTTGACTCCGGTGCATGTGCACTTGCTCACAGACACTTTCAGGGACATCCACGATCAGAGCTGAGAGTGGAGAGAAAGCAGTGAGGGATGAGGAAGAATGGGGACACGGGGACACGTGAAATTCCATGGCACATCTTAGAGAAGATTGTTCACATTTGAGACATTTCTTTTCCTGAAAGCAAGAAAGAAAGTGCTGACTGGAGGGAGGAGGGATGGAAGACGGGCTGAGGGAAGGGAGACATTGCCTGGTACACTCAGTATTTATCAATTATGTGAATTGATCATTTTGGTTGGTGGACATGTTTTCTGATGGATATCAGGAAATTGCTTACTGGCACAGTATCTTAGTGTCTGCTTTGAAAATCCTTCTGTAGCGAAGACTACACAGATGCCAAAACGAAAGTCTCTCTTCTGCATCAGAGTATTCCTCTTTCCAAAATCAACCAATCCCCAATGTTTTCTGCACGTGGTTGTTTTAGACTTCGACGTGGGCTCACACGACATCCCTCAGAGAGACTGCAGGTTTGGCTCCAGAAGGCGATAAATGAAGGATCTAATTAGTCACAGGTACTTTTTTGGATTCCCAGTCTGCATCAAAGTTATGTTCACACTATACTACAGCCTATTATACGTGCTGTAGCTACTTTGAACAGGATGAGGTCCTGTGGCGAATCATCGAAAGGTGACACAGAGACCCAGGGCAGGCACACACTGTTGGGTAAATGGCGCTGGTCGACAACCCCCTACTCAGACTGGCACAAACCCTCAGCCTGCAAGAGCCCAATGAAGCAAGACGGAAGAACAGGTATGCACGGGCTGGGTTTGCAGCCGCTTCTCATCTCACATTTCTTGTAGCTCCTTCATGCCTGCGAGATTGACCTTGTTTTGTGTAACTGATACACACCGACGCAGCGCATCATTCTATTAACACCCATTTCACGTTCTCCCCGCTGCCCAACATTTAGGCTGCCGACAGTCTTTCTCTCTGCACATAGACAAGAAGGCTTCGAAAAGTCCATGGGAGAACTCCATTATCTTTTCATTGCATTTTTTCTCAGATTTTTTCTATTGGAAGCCTCCTTGAATGTGCTTATTTCTATTGGAGGTGCTCTTAGAAGGGGAACTGCCTGCTTTAAGGGCATATACTACTAGATGTTTATGCTATTGTGACTGCAGGTGCGGTTGTTGGGGCTGTTGAGCCCTCATCTATGTACAGCAGTATGAAAACACTGCGAATAGCTGCTATTACACTGCACTCCAAAGACACTGCCAGTTTACAATCTCCCCGGTCAAGTAATTCTCCATACTTGAAAAAAGAGGAAGAGGCCTACTGGTTTATAGGTATAGTGTCTGACTGCTAACCTAAGGTCAGCCGTTCAAAACCACCAGCCACTTCTCAGGAGACAGGTGAGGCTTTCTCACTCCCGTCAACAGTTGCTGTGGCAGCCCCTCAGGACAGTTCTGTTCTGTCTCAGGGGGTCACCGTGAGTCCAAACTGACTCAAGGGCAGTGAGTTAGTCACTCGGGGGGAAATTTAATGTAGAATCCATTTGAGGCATGTAGATGCGTTTCTTGAAGATCAAGAATATGATCTTGATCTATAGGAACACGTCTTTGATGGGGGGTACAAACAAGACTTGCTGAAACTCACACGACCTAAAACTCAGAGATGTTCTGGTGGAAGAGGGATCACAAACGCTGGTTACACATTCCATCACTGCGTCTCTTCAATGCCCTTGACGTTGGTTCTATAGAAGGGTCACAACACTCACTGCAGAGAGAGTCCTCCAACACTGGCAGAGCTGGGCCGTACCCCAGGTGCACAGGACCCTTGGGCCAGGACGCCCAGCACGATATGGGTAGACTGTGCACAGAGGTGAAGGTGATGAAATTGACAGAGGAGCATGTCAGTGATTGGGCATTCTGCCAGGGACAAATTAAGGAGGGAGAAATGATTAAAGCCATGTGTTAATTAAGCGTATTTCTACATCCTCTGTAGCCGTTTCTAACGTTCCTCTTTCTTTTTCTCCCCTTCCTTCCTTATCGATGGATTCATTTATTTAAAATCCAATTGCAAAATTATCTGGTAATATTAAGCTCTGGGAAACCCTACTCATCTTAATTTTTCAACAAGCAGCCAGGTAGCCCCTGTCTGATGATATTTCTGTGTGTGCCTTGTGATCGATCTCAACGTCCAGCAACCTTGCAGAGCAGAGGAGAGCAGCCCCGTACGTAGCATTTCACAGGGCTGCTGTGGGTCAGAATCGACTCCCCAACACTGAGTCTACGTTCTTGCTTGTTTGCAGACTGTATGCAAGTAGATCGCCTGGTCTTTCTCCAGTGCCACGGACATAGGTAGGCTTAGAATCACCTACCTTTTGGTTAGCAGCCACTGGTCACCACCAGGCCACCTTGGCAGCAAAAGGCAGCATTGAATTGTTATGATAAGTCCCGGCCACATCCGGGAGCACTAACCTTCCCAAACTAAGCTCCATGCCGTCATGTCCGTTCCAACACACATCAATCCTCCTGGACAGAACACAGAAAGTCTCATCTTTCCCCCATGCAGAGGCTTGTGGGTTTGATCTGCCACACCTGCATTGAGCCGCTTAATGCTTAAACCCGCTGTCTCACCAAGGCTCCTGCCTACTCATCTTGTTGTAGTTAGTGCCATGGTGTCGGTTCTGAATCATAGTGACCTTAGGTATGAAATCCTGCGCAGTCGTGCACCAGCCTCTAAATTATTCTTATGTCTGAGCCCACTGTAAGAGCCACTGGGTCAATCCATCTTGTCCATCACTGCCCCTCTACTTTACCAAGCAAAATGTCCTCTTCCAGGGACTGGCCCCTGCTGATCGCATGCCCAAAATTTGCAAGATAAAGTCTAGCCATCTTTGCCTCTAAGGAGCACTCTCGCTGTACTGCTTTCCAAGCTTGCTCACCTCCAAGTTGCCCCAATACAGAAAATACCACCACTCCACTTTCCTGTTATACCCATGTGCCTACACTGCCTATCCTGACATTTCTGCAGTCCTCTCTGGTCCCAGGATATTTTTCTGAGTTAGTACCTTAATTTTCTGGCTTGCTTGCCTGTTTGTTTATTTGTGTTGCACATAGCTTTAGCCAAGAAAGCACCCAAAGTTTTCAACTGAAGCAAAGCAAATTTAAGTCAAAATATTTCCAGTTGCTAGGAAGGGCATTTTACTGGGCCAATTTTTCCCCCCTCTGGAAATGAACACTTTCTGTTAGAAGCATAGCCTATAAGTTTTAAAGGTATAATTTGACCCTCCCCTCCAATGATCAGAATTGTGAAGACACACTAAAGAAAATAAAATAATAATTTAGTGACTTTACTTATCAACGTTAAATAAAACAGTTTTAAAATCAACAGAAGGTGATGTAAACTAACTTGCCATAGAGGTGTACCCAGTTTAAGACAAAGGGCAAATTATAAAGTACATTTCAGAATTTTTCAGCCAACAAGAAACATTAGACATATTTTCAAGTTAGACATACATATCCTTAAATGTTCATATGAAATTAGTGTACTTTGTCTTAAAAATGAACTCTTCCCCCTGCTGTAATGGCCCGAATTATATTCTTCAGAAACATATGTTGGTGCTACATTTTTAAGTTGGCGAATTCTGCCATAATCAACTTTACAATGTTCTCTAACAGCAAAGTTATTCACACCCCTGGACTATGGCAGGAGGGATTCTCTGGGGGTCCAATCCAAATGGAATTCCTGCAGATGGTTTTGGGGTTCTGTCATTTGATCGACCCTTAGCTCCATTTTAAAGTTGTTTCAGCTTTTCAGAGTTTCTGCTTTCTTTCTTGGTAAGACTTTTCTCTTTTTGACATATTTGTTTGCTTCCTGTTTGTACTCCATATGATATTATGTATATGAAATCCTGGATACTGGTACATCTACAGAGACAGTAACTGGATTAATAATTACCTAGGGGCATGGTAGAGGAGGGTTACATGGGGAGTAATAACAATGAATATAAGAAGCAAATATCCTGAAATTGATTGAGGGGATGATTGCATAAATCTTAATATGATTAAACAAATTGTAAGATATGTGGCTTAGATGTGAATGAAACCCGTGTGTGTGTGTGTGTGTGTGTGTGTGTTAGAATACTAACCCCTATATCTGGATTTGATTCCATTAGGGAATAAAGTTGCCTTTGCTATGTTAATGAGACCATGTGAATATATATGACCTAACCAAAATTATTTTTGATATATTAAAAAGGAACATTAGGCACAAAGATAAACAAGAAAAGAGGTAAGATCAATGCTACAGAATATCTCCTCGGAACAGTGAGAACCAGAGATACTTAGACAAGGGTTTCCCCCCAAATGGACAGAGGGAGCCTGTCCCTGGAGTCGACCCCCTGAATTTGGGTTTCCAGCCTTCTGAACTGTCCTGTTTGTGAGAGTCATCCCCTGTGCTATATCTTTTGCAACCGCACTGGAACTAAGGCACTCACCCTAGCCCATTCCTTCAAAGGACCATTCCAAACAGGCATTCACCAGAAAATTAGGTACCAAACAGAGTTCCCCTGGAACTCAAAAAACATGAGGGGGGGGGCATCAAAAAGTGAGTGAGAAAATAAAACTGTAAAGATTATGGTAATTTTCATGAACTTTTTCAGCCCCTCGTATGGCTCCCTGGCAAGGTGCTGCTGCTCTGCTCCTGGCTGTGGGAGGGTGCCCTGATCAGAGGACACTCATCCCCTCTTGTGATGTTCTTCTTCACCTGGTGGCTGCTTCACCCTCCTCCCACGTGGCTTTCTCTTCAGAGACCTGCCTGGTTTTCCTGTGGGAGGCTGCGTTTGACGAGGACTGCCCACAGGCTTAACGTGTATCCATCTCTGGAGCCCCGCTTATCTAAACCACGCGTGTCAGTCCCTCCTCCCTCACTTTCCTGCATCCTCATCTTATGGTCTCAACGTTTCGAGGATGACACAGACACCTAATCCACCTGTTTAAGTCACATTTTAGAGTAGTGTGGGTGGCATTTGAGAGAAAGGTGGAACTTTCGGCTCCCCTAGAGTGACAGGCTTGGAGATTCACAAAGCAGTCCATCCCTATGCTACTGAGTTCCCAGAGTTGCCTTCGCCTGGTGGCAGTGAGTTTAGTTTGGGGCTCAGGGGTGACAATGATGAAGGAAATTAAGACTTCCAACTGTCCAGTGCTCCTCTTAGAACTTTCCGTGCCTTTATGGCCACTTTAGCAATGAACGTTCAGTTGTCGTTAGCATGTGTCAGTCAAGATTAAATAGTGATCATCGGTTGAAAGAAAAGGTTTGGGTTCGGGAAAGTAACCAGACCCAGGGAAGAGACCCCAAATCATAAAACAGAACTACAACCTGCCAATTCCATATGGATACATTAATCGTGAATTGATTAAAAAAAATAAGACTTCTCACATGATTAATTTTTTTAAAAAAAATATTACAGCACTTATCTGATTAGCTGGGCGAATGAGCCTTAAGATTTTTTTTCTCCTGTTTTTCATCTCAGTGCCGGTTCCACTGTCGACAACAGAAAGCTGTATCTGGACGACAGTTAAAGGTGGGTTTTTCTCCCTCCTGCTGTTGAAGAAACGTGTTTGCCAAGGAAAAGGAATGCTGGCTCTCATCCTCTTAGCTGCTGCTTTGGGTTTCTAAAGACTCATCCTTACTTCCTCCAAGAATCTTTATAATATTGACTTCCGGAATTTATGGAGCCGTGGTCACCCTGTGCTCAGCAGGGTGCCAGATGCTCTCTACTGCACCCAGTCATTAAATCATTGTCCACCTCAAAGGAAAAGGAAGATCGAAGAATCGATCCATGTGAATTGTGGTATTGGCAAAGAATATTGACCGGGCCGTGGATTCCCTGGGGAATGGACAAATCAATCTCGGAGAAAGCTCAGCTCCTTAGAAAACAGGACCGTGAGACTTTGTCTCACGCACTTTAGCCAGGTGGTCTGAATGCAACATGCTTGGTAAACACAAAGTCAGAAAAAAAACATAAAAGAACGACCCCCAGCAAGAGGGATGGACACTGTGGTTGCAACGATGGGCTGCAATGTAACAAGGGCAGTGTGGAAACTTAGGACAGGTTAACACTCTGCTCTGCAACACATGGGGTCACTGCAAGTCCGGGCCAACTCGAGGGCGCCCAGCAGTAAAGGGACAAGTATCTGAAGGAGGATGAGGGAGTGGGGTGTTGCCTTGTTGGAATCTCCCAGTGGCCTTCTAGTCTCACCATCTGCTTTCCAAGGCCTGAATACGGACATTGACCACATCACTCCCTCTACATAGAGAAAATCACCTCACAGATCAGCGACAACCTAAAGCTGGCCAGATGGAGGATTCCTTTAAGAAGGTCTATCGGAGATGCCTTCTCTTGGACTATCCTCCAGACCCTGTACGCCCCCATCTCATGCCCAGCCCTGCCAACCCTTGGATTGGCCATGTGTTGCTTCCAGCTGCTGACAATGTCCGTTCCCTCTGGGAGCCTCTTCTGCTCATCCACTGTGTTAGGTTAGATTGGCTAGAGAAACAAATACAAGGACACGCCCATGTGTGTCCGAGAGAGTTTTCTATCAAGAAGTAATTATACATCAATAAAACACCCCAGCAGAGTCCAGATCAAGTCCATGCATTCCATATTGGCCCATGAGTCTTATAGTAACTCAAAAATTCCTCTTCAGACTCCTGGAGCATATACAATGATGCTGAATGTAGGAAGATCACAGGCCAGTGGGTGGAAAGACCTGTGGATCCAAGGACTCTAGCCGCCATCAGCGTGGATCCCTGTGGCTTGTCAATAGAAAGGTGAAGCAGAGAGAGAGAGAGAGAGAGAGAGAGAGAGAGAGAGAGAGAGAGAGAGAGAGAGTCTGTCCTGCCTCCAGGGAGGAAGAGAGGCAGTTCCCAAGGGTTCTCCTGGTGGGTGTGACCGTGTGACCTGATTGGCTGCCTAAACTCCATCCTTAAATTCTATTTATCAAGTTGAAATGAAATTATGTAACTCACATCTACTTTTATAGTAAGACCTTTTAAATTTTATTTATTTTTTCCCCTCAGCTTCTGTGCCAGCTTAAAATTCCACAGTTACCCCCCGGCCTATGATCCACGGTCCTGCACTGACTGATGGGCTCACTTGGGCAAACCCTCCTCCCATCACTGTACCTGCCTAAGAGAAGCACCGCACACCCACGGTCTCCTTCACTCCCTTGCCCCCTCCACTCCTCGACAACACAAACCACAAGCAACCAGCCGTAATGCAGAACATTGTCCTCAAGTCACCATGGACCAGGGAAGTCCCTCATGGGCGTGACCCCCCTCCCCCCCGACCCATGGTATACTTGCTCCTGTCCCAGGTCACACACAGCCTTCTTGCACTACTTACCGATGTGAATCAGAGACTGGTGTGTGGTCAGGAGCGTGATCAACGGCTTCCCTCTATTTTTTCTGGAACTGTGTGGCTGCTCTTTAGAAGCGAGGACAGTGAGACTAGGTCTCCCCTACTTTGGACGTGTCCTCAGCAGCGCCCAGTCCCTGGAAAAGGGCATCGTGCTTGGTGAAATGGGGGAGCAGTGATGAAGAGGACGGTCCTCGCCGAGAGGCCCCGACAGAGCGGCTTCAACAACAGGCTGGGGCAACGTCAGTGAGCACGTGCCAGGCTGGGCCGGGCTCTGCTCGACTGTGGTACCGAGTCACAACTGATGCCGCAGCATGTGGCAGCAACACTGACACACCAGGAACACAACTGATTTGCAGGATGTCAGGACGCTGGATTACAATTTTATTAGTAACTGACTAGAAGCAGTTCGAAAACACCAGCCACTCCTCAGGAGAAGGACAGGTTGTTCCACGCCCATAAAGAGTCACAGTCTCATAAACCTGCAGGGGCAGTTCTACCCTGTCCTGTCCGGTCACAATGAGGACACATCAACTTCCTGGCGGTGAGTCGGTCTCAGCAATGTTTCTGATACAAGCTCACAAATACAAATCACCGGACTATTGTGGCTGCCACCCCAGGCGATTCGACAAAAGCAGTGAGTGTAAAAGCACCATCAGCAACACACACAGCAGCGCGTGCCTGCAGCAGGTGCAGAAGAAACGCCATGTGATCCACAGCCCGTTGTGGCGGGTAGAGACAGCACTGGCCCCAGCCTCTCACTGCGCTCCCCAATATGGTTTTGAAGGTTATGAATAGGAGAAGTTTAGGTTCAAAAAAGTAGGATCCAAAAGCCAATTAATTATTCTGGGAGCTTCCGTTTTGAATGTATAGTGATACACAGAAGCTAAGCTTTTATAAAAATGGTTTCTGTTGCAGGCAATGAGCTACTAAATAACGCATTTCTGCTGTAACATTGTACAAATATTGTTACAGACAGCCATTCTGGTGTTACCCACTCTGACAGTGTCACTCAATGGGACTTGCCCAACTCCTGCAACAACACCCTCCCCACTCCCTCCACCTTCCTGAATCCGCTGTAGGTACATACTTGAGGATTTGACATCTATGAATTTGGCAACACACACGCACACACACACACAAAGGATGTATAATTCTGAATGTTTCATACAACAGAAAAGCTCTTTTTGGGTGGAGTACCTCTTGTTTTGCTTTTCTTCCCTCACTCCACCATCCCAAATCCTCAAAACCCTTCCAACCCCGCCAATCTCGGCAAGTTTATATTATAGTTTTCTCAAACGAAGGTCACTTGCTTGGCTATAGATAAATAAAAATTCACAAGCATCACCAGGAAAATCGATACAGGTACTAAAATATCTAAGTTGATAATAAATTTCAGTTCCCTTTGCACATAGCTCAGGAATGTCACTATGTACTGGAACCGCTGCAATATCAGAGATTTCAGAAGGGTATTGATTTTACCACTGAAGTGTGACCAAAGGGGTAAATAAACTGCTCCTGGGGGGGGTCAATCGATCCATTTATCTTCACGGTTATTTGATAAAAAGTGAAAGTAGCATAAACTTTGATAAATAAATGTTATCATGAAAGAAATATTGCTGACATAAGGATGTGACGGAATTGGGGGGGGGGGAGTTTCACAGACAAGTCTCCTAGTTGAAAACCTCGCAACTGGTTTAACATTTGAGCCGTCTTAATCCTAATGACCAACATAAAAGCTGCCATGCCCACACGCCCAGCACAGCAGACACTGCAGGCGCCTAAGCATGAGGCCCGGCCAGAGAAGTCACGGGTCCTTGGGAAGCTGACACGGAAGACAAACTTTCTTAACGCTTCCTCTTAAAGTTGACTGGCAAGAGTCAAGGGTAAGCCAATGCCTCTTCTGAGACGATGAAGGCGTGTTTGGGAACTGCGGAGCTATTTTGACTTTGGGGATCAGAATGGGGTGATGTGCTCCGGGGCGCCTGCGCAGAGCTTCGCCCTTACACCGTGCGGCACCCTGAACCACTTCGTTGCATCCCAACCATCCCATAGAGATTTGGGGGCAAGGCCACAGCGAGCTAAGGACTCCAGGGCTGGAGGAGGTCAAGAAGCTACAAGGACTGTTCAAGGACGTGCAGGGGGCGTGGGGAGGCAGCAAAGACGCTTGACGCCGTGCAGGAAGAACACGGGCAAGACGGCATCCTTGCAGGGGTGTGGTCATGGTGGTCTCGCCTCTCGATGGACCAAAAGGACGGCCAGCGAAAAGGCAGGGGTGGAGTCCGAAATCTCAGTGCAAGGACTCCCTGTAAATTCCCAAGTTCCCGGGGCAAGCACACATGATGTGCCTGCCAGAGAGCATCGACAAGCAGATTGAAAGGAGGCTTTAGGGGACCTCAGAAAGACCTGCCAACCTTTGTGTTTAATTGCTAACCCGAATCCGTAGCTCCCAGCTCGTAGGCCTTTCCTGCTCTTCTTCACACAAACTACCCAGGGATCTTTCAGGACTCCCTCTTCCTCCCCTTTTCCCTCACACCAGCCCTGGCTACTTTCCGCGGTCCCTGCCCACAGAGATCCTTTTCAGGGACCGCTTGGAAGAGAGCCGTTCAGCATTTGGTGAGGCAGCCACAAAGAGCAGCTCTTGGACGGGCTGGGGCAGTGCCCAGCAGGACACAGTGGGCACTTGATACAATGTTATTTACCAACTGCAAGTGTCTGGGTGGCCAGACCAAGCCGGGGATTGGCTGAAGGTCACAGGATGTTGGCAGTGCGGTTGCAACAGCTGCTACAGCTAGGCTACCCTGGGCCCGGAGAGAACTGTAGCCATGGGCACCGTCAAAGGGGCAATGCCCATGACAAAAGGCTGTCTGGCAGCTCTGGAGAAAGCCCCATGGTGCCAGGGCACTAGAAAGAGCCCACAGAGTTTGAAAAGCTTTCTCTTTACTCTCCTCTTAAAGAACTAAAATTACAATCTCCGCCATCGGCGCATGGAAATGTTTGTCCCAGATCCCACCTTTTGGCAGCATTTCTCCAGTTCATTTGAAGTAGTAGTAGTAGTAGTAGTTGTGTGTGTGTGTGTGTGTGTGTGTCCCTGCATGTGCGCCCACGCACACGTATGCACACATGTAGCCCAAGTATGCATTTACTACTGTAAGCCTCCTGCTAACACTCCATACATAAGGGAGTATCTTGGTTGGGCTTTTCTCCTCGGCCTCCTAGCCCCCAGTCCTTCTAGGGTTCCTAGACGTGTCCTTTGGGGACCCTAACTCTGATTATTCCAGCTCCTGCCTTGGAGCTCAGCCTCAGGAGGCTGCAGAGCATGTCCACAGAGGCTCTATTATAGCACAGCCGACGAGGGCTTGGCCTGCATGTGTGAGCTGTTCTTCTGTTGGGCTTTCTTTCATATTCCACTTGATTGTTGTGAGCTGCCTGACTCACAGGGATCTGATGTATAAACCCCTCTTCAAAAGAACAAGCTGCCATCAAACTGATTCAGAGTCAGCGACCCTGTCTGGGCAGAAGAGGCCCTAGGAGTTTCTACACTCTTAAGTCTTTACGGGGGTAAGAACGCCTTGTTTTTCTCCCACAAAGCAGCTGGAGATGTTCGATTGCTGACCTGGTGGCTAACAGCCCAAGCACAACCACTAGGATGCCAACAAGGCTCCAATCTTATGAACAAACAAAACCCGCTGTCGTAGGGTTGATTCCAACTCCTAGAGTTCCTACAGGAAAAGGCAGAACTGCCCCTGTGGGTTTCCAAGATGTTAGTAATGTGTGACAGGAACAGAAAGCCCCATCTTTCTCCCACAGAGCTGCTGGCAGTTTCAAACGGTTGACCTTGCTGTTAACAGTCCCACGTGCAATCATAGAGAACTACTGCCCAGGCCTGCATCATCACCACCGGGGGTTTGTCTGAGAACACTGTTGTAGCTATTGTATCACACCTGCCCGCCCCAGAAGTTTTTCAACACGATTATAATTCAGAGGCTTTTCTTACTGGCTTATGTTCAGAAGTAAACGGCTAGCTCTTTCTGTCTAGTCTTAGTCTGGAAGATCGGCTGAAACGTGACTACCATGGGCAGCCCCACTAGTACTTCAACAACCAGTGACAGAAGTCCAAGCATCATAGGGACATGCAGACCACCAGAGGATGACAAACTGACAGGTGGGTGGTGGTTTATTTTCCAACAGCACCAGCCCAATCTTAGACGCCTCTCAACCCTTGGTCTGCCCTTGCACCCCCTCTCCAACCAACACAGGTCTCTTCCTGGAAGCTTAAGTAGGGTTACAAACGCTATAAACAGAAATGTGAGCTCATTATCTTGCCTCCAGCCCTTCCTTTCTTTAAGCAGTCCATGCTAGAGCTCTCAATGTCAACTTCCGCTCTGCCCTCAGGTCATCTCCTTGTCCAATCCATTGCCAAGTCTTTCTCATCTCTCATCTCTCATTGCCAAGACCTCTCATCTCTGGATTGTCACTTCCATTCCTGAACCATCTCGTGGATGAGCTCACTGTCCTCATTTCTTATGTAATTCTTGCTGGCCCTGCCAACACCGCTGCTCACATCCAGGCAGCCCTTACTGGGTCCTATCACTGCATCCACCAAGATATTCCTCGAACACTGACATCATCATGACACTTCAGAGGTGGAGATGTGTGAATGGAGGGTGCTCTCGGAACGAAAGGCCAGCTATTTGTTACAGCTAAGACTTTTCCCAAACTGGCCCCAGATTTTCTCTCTTAACCCCTGTAACAACTCTAGGTTCCAGCATCTTCCGCTTCTATTTTATATTTCCAGGGTGGGCAAGTTATTTTACCCTCCATTGCTCTCATTCTTTGAGACTCTGCTTGGATGTAACTTTCTCCCCAGTGATGAACAGGCATTGCCCTCAAGTGTTCCTCAATGAGGCGCTCATTAATATTATGAATCAAATATGAATTAGGGACTTATTTGCCTGGGACTATTTAAACAGTAAGCTTGTATATGGGGCGGGGCATGTGTGTAAACTTTGATAAGCAGTGAAAATAAGCTGTGATCCTATAAATTTGTTAGATCTGGCAATCACATGCTGTAATTTCTATTGAGTTGCTATAGAAAGGTGGAAATAAAATTTCTTTCCCAGACATAGAATCAGATCATTTGCTTAAAAATCAATGACTGATAAAGTCCAATTCCCAGTTATATGCTTTGATACCCTCTTTTCCCAGTGATGTGCATCTTAAATGCATCACTATTCAGAGCCTTCCTAAGTATGTGTCATTGACGGTATATTTCATTCGGTGCAACTGTTAATCCCTCTCAACAAGGCAGGTGTACATCACTGTGCATGACGGGTTGGGGCTTCAAACGACATGCTGCCTGCATTTTTGTGGACCAAGGTAGGTTTCAAATGTCCCGTCTGAGACAATCTGACATTCATTCCATGCTCAAAAGGAAGCATCACCGCCTAATTTAACATTCTGGGATAATCCAGACTTTTATAATTGGATTCAGTTATAGCCATAAAGAAATTGAATTAGGTTACACAATGAAACAAAAAAGAAAAATACAATACAAATAGGGACAATTGACTAGCATCCTTCAACTTGCAAATACAGAGACAATTAAGAAGTTGTTTAGGGATGATGGGGAAGGACTATAGGAAGTTAAAGTATTTTCTTTCCTCTGAATCCCAGTTTATCTACTAATCCCTTTTTATTCACTTGAGACTCTCAATTTGCAACTCTTAAGGACACGCAGTGGATTTAATATTGTGGAATGTTTTTTAGAGGCACAAAGAAAGATTTTCTCAGAGAAAGCATCGTTGTAGATTTCCTAGATACACATGAATATGTTAGTAGTTGGGACAGCCCATCAGAACTCTGTTGTGAGGGCCTTTCCAATCTGACTCCTGGTGAACAGGTACCAGGGGGCTTCAACAAATTGGCAAAAGATGAAATTTAAAGAGAGTGAAAATTTCCCATGAATTCTCTTAAGTCCCCTCTCATATACATGCATATAGTTCCATTTGCATTCCAGCCTACTCCGCTGTCTCTAAAATGCCGCCGATTGTAAAATGGACCACTCCTACTCTACTACTAAAGGAAGATAATCAGCCGATCGAACCATGGCACGTCACAGACTGCAGGACATGTTTAAATATCAGATGGTAACAGGTAGGAACATGGGCACCATGATGCACAACCTTAGACTCGCTTATGTTTACACCCAGTGTCCAATGAGAACAAATATTCCATTCAATGGATGAAGTATAATGGGGTAAAAAAAAAACCCAAATATAGGACATATAGGAAAATTACCCACAAAATGGTTGAGTACCAAACTTTTCTTGGGAAGTGGCAGCTGTTTTATCACCTCTTCTTTTAAATTACAGCTCAGGAAGTTAGAAACTAGATAATAATAACAATCTTAAAAACTTCCATTAAGTAGGTAAGTGTCAGGTGTAAAACATGCAAATAAGATCTATAAATTTGATGAGATAATTCCGTTTCAGTACTTTATACACTCATGTATAAGCTGAGTTTTTCAGTACATTTTTAATGCAGTTTTACGGTAAAATGAGATGCCTCGGCTGATATTCGGGTTGGCTTATACTCGAGTATATACGGTAACTATTTTATAGCATCCCTTCATGTCATTCTTGTAAAACTTGCAACAGATTTTCCCTCGAATTTCACTTGGTGTACATTACCTATAACAGACTTGTGGCCCGCGTTGGGGGCATTTTCATCTGACTGAACAAGCATACCGTAAGCTTCCATCTGAGTCAAAGCCATCTGAATGGGGACATGCCGTGTTCTGCAACTGCTGACAACATGTTGGTGCCGCCACTTACAAATCTGCCTTCTCACCATGTGCTCCGAGCAGTGTTTCCTCTTCTATGCTCCTTCTTTAGTTGACATCGCTTTAAGATACTCCAGAGAGTACCCTTGATAAACAAGAAAGAACTCAACAATAGCTTGTGTGATGCCGAAAATTACTGAGCTCTATCCAGTTGTGCTTTTTATGCCACCTTCCCTCATTTTATCCTTCATCCAAGAACTCGCCCCCTTCCTTCCATGCTCTCTTCCAGAAACCTGGAAAGGAGTTACCCTCTTTGATCCTTCCCACCAGCCGACTGCACCGGGAGGAGGAGCTAACATTACAACTTCCTGAAAGCCTCACGCTTCCAGCACGGATGTTGGGACTTGGGTCATTCCAAGTTTTCTCTGAATACTCAACACAATGCCAATCAGGGTCTGCACCGCCGGAGACGAACTTAGCAAGGGCACCGTGTTCTAGCTTTACAGGCAAAGGCCCATCTCCCGCTCAACGAAAAAGCTTCGTTTCTGAAGGTTGCACCTGAGTTCTCCTCTTTTCAATTTGGCCAGGTGGAGGGAGGGGAGGGGCTGCTATCCAAAAATAACTCTGGCTGGAGACTCTTCTCACTGGATTTTGAATTCATCCATTTTACTTCCATTTATTTTGCGCCCTTCCTTGTGAAATGAACTCCAGTCGATACACTATCTCTAATTTAGGAGATGTGAACTATCCACTTCGATGGTGTGCGTGTGTGTGTGTGTGATCTCTGTTGATGCCCACTTGCCCAGGGAAAGCACAATTGGGAGCCATGTCTCTCCACCTGTGGTTCATGGTTTTGTTTCTTTAAGAAGCAACTTCCCTTGCCCTCTTGACCAGGACTCTACAGAGGCGCAGTGGGAAACAGGGGCTCCCCGACAGGCAGCTGGAGAGGCTCATCCCTGGAAGGATTATGTCCAGGATACGAACACCTTCTCCATCCTCTTCCTTGGGTGGCATTTCAGTCTGGGGCCACAGCCCTTCTCACTATCACCGTGTTCTGATCACCCTCGTGGCTGTATCTCTCCCGCTTCCAAGAAGAAGTGTGCTTGGCACTCCACCCTCTTGCCTGTCTTGGCTCCACCTTCCATCCTGCTGCTGCCGCTGAGCCCTGCTCAATTTCTCCTGTGCGCTTGGACGTCTGTCCATCACCAGCCACGCTCCTGCCTCTCCTCCTCTCCTCGTGGCCTCTTCAGCCTCCCTCCGGGCTGTGGCAAACCCCCAAGGGCACAGCCCACATTGTGCTGGCTGGTAAGTGCCACTGAGTTGACGATGGCTCCCAAGGACCCGGTGTGCAGCAGAACATAGCACGACATGGTCCCACGCTGCCCTCCCCCTCGTCACTGTGATGGGGCCATTGCTGCCATCGCTGTGTCACACTACCCATCCCCAGACCAGACTCATGGCGGCCTTATAGGACAGGATAGAACTCAGCCCCCATGAGTTTCTGAGACTGTCCCTTTGGATGGGAGCAGAAAAAAGCCCAGTCGGGCTCCAGCGACACCCAGGCTGCTCTGGGTAAGGCCCTTCAGGCTCATTCAGGCTCTGTAGTCAAACTTCCATGGCAAACACACCTACGGGCTTCAGGATGGACGGCCTTGTATACTCAGGACAAGGGCAGTCCCCAGGTACCAGTTTCCCAAAGCTCTCCTCCCTCTCTCCTACTCCCCTCATTCAGAAATCAGGACTCTGGATCCTCAGCTACAGCTCTCCCTAGCATCTTGGATGCTGAAGATTAAACATTGCCAAGAAGAAACAGTTTCCCTTTAGTATCCCCTTTACTCTTTGGAATTTATTCCCACCTTCACACCCGCATGTGTTTCCACTCATGGGCACCAGCAACAAGGTAAGGCTTCTGTGTTCATTTTACATTTAAAAATAATAACTAATCTTCACGGGTTCAGTTTAACCGTCAATTTACTGCAGCCATGCTTGTTAAGGGCTGCAATAGACCAACTGAAAAAAATTAAATGCTCCACTTCCTTACTTCTGCAGGAATACATTATTTTAAGAGACCCAGCATGGCGAATTCAGACGGCACTCACACCTGCAGCTTGGATCCTGGAGAGCCCTTTTGGGATCCAGACCAATGTCTGAATGTAGCGTGGCTCCACTGCCAGAGGACAAGTATTTTCAGGGTTTTTCTTATTCCCTGTTCTTGATAAAGAAGCTGATCATTCTTGCTCTGCACAATAATAAAAAGACAGAAAGGGAAAAGCAGATCTGTTTAGTGTCCCCACTCCTAACTATATGCCCAAAGAACCAAAAGCTAGGACCTAAGCGGTTGTCTGTCCCCAAATGTTCACTGCAGCTTGGCTCACAATAGCTGTGAAGTGGAAGCCGCCCCAATGTATGTCAGCTGAGGAATGGATACACAAAATGCATGTAGTGGAACACTACGATGCAGCCAGTGAAAAACATGAAGGATGCAACATGAAAACATGGTTGTGGTGGTTACTATGTCATCTGGTGTTGATTTGTGGAGTGAGAGTGCAAGGGTGGTGTCGAGCCTGTCAATCAGAATGTAACCAATGAGGGCTCTGTGGGGGCATGAAGCTCTCCTAAGAATTCTGCCAACTCCTGTAGTTCCTCTTTGGAGGCAAGAGACATGCTCTCTCTACACTCACTCCCTGAGAGACCTCTACCTCTACCGACAAGACACTGACAGACTGCAGGCTCTGGGAACTGAAGGAACCATGTGGAGACGCCAGCCAGTGCTGAGATGCTTACCATGCCATTGGATCCACAAGACTTCCAACCCACCGATCTGTGATCTTCCTGCATTTGGCATCATTGCATGTGTTTCCTGAGTCAGAAGAGGACTTTATAGTTTGGTATCGGACATACGAGCTACTACAGGACTGATGGATTTGATCTGGACTGGGCTGGGATGTTTTCTCAGCATCCTATGGCTCTTACAGATAAACTTCTTTCTTCTACATGAGTGTCGATGAATTTGCTTCTCTAGTCTACGCGAACTAACACCATGGCAATGAATGAAATAACCCGCACACCAAGGACGAACACTGGACAGTCTCACTATGTGAACGCTCCAGAAGAGGGTGCCTCTGTGGCACAAGGGGCTGGGGAGAAGGGTGAGGGAGGTGGAGAGTGACTGCTGACTGGGGACAGCAGTGTGTTGGCATGATGATGCTTTGGGAATGGTGGTGGTTGCACAGGACTGTTGTCTCAACACCACTGAGCTGGACATCTGAAGCAGTTAAAAAGAGAAGGTGTCTATGTCACACCCACTGCCCAACCCCCTGCCATGCAGTCGTTCCTGACTCACTGCCCACCGATAGAGGGTTTCCTGGGGCTGCAAATGAACATAAGAACCATTGTGAGGACAGGGCAGGACCAGGCAGGTTTCATTCTGCTGTATAGAGGGTCACTACAGGTTGGGACAGACTTCATGGCCCCTAACAATGATGACGATGACAACATCAATCTGTATCTATCCACGCATAATGGTTTTGGAAAGTTTGTGAAAATATCCTATTATATTTTCATTCCAATTTCCCACAAACTTGTTGACACCCCGTTGTGTGTGTGTGTAGTGGTCATCCTTCCTCCTCTGCAATCCACATAGCCATGGATTCAACAAACTGCTGATTGAGAATATCTGGGGTTGCGGGTCAGTCAAGGCGTCACAGCTATCTCTCAAGGCTACCAAAGAATGCAAAGTACACTTTACATTGTTTTAAGAACACTCGAGAAATGATTTCTAATAGGACATGTGATAAGCAAATACTATAGACTTGGTGCCCTAGTCAGCCCTGGAGCAGTCCTCAATGAATTTCAAAGGATAGCTAACTATATATTACATATAACATATGTCATTAATATACAAGTACACATACCTAGGTGTGTTACACAGGACTCTCTAGAGAAATGAAACCAGTACACTAATAATTCTCTCTATATATTTATATAGATAGAAGGATATCTAACATAAGAAATAAACAGCTAACTAATCTACAAAGCAGTACAAATTGCTCGGTGCAACTCACTTGTGTGAAACAGCTAGTATACTGGCAGTCCTTCTGTCTCTAACATAAGGTCAGCTAACCACCAAGTTAGCATTAAAAACCACCAGCTAATCCTCAGGAGAAAAAATGGGGTTTTCTACTCCTGTAAAGCCTGACCTTCTCACAAACCCATAGAGGCAGCTATACCCTGTCCTCTGGGGCAGCCATGAGCAAGAAAGGACACCATAGCAATCAGTGAGTACACTCTGTCCTTGCTTCTACTCAGGCCACACTGCTGACACTCGCTGTCCCAAGTTCCTTTTGAATCTGTCTGCCCTCCTGCCTACAAGTCAGCTTAGCCCCAAGAACAGGTCATCAGTGCCCTACTGAGATGTTTTCAAGCCTTCACTGTTGACAAGGGTGTCTACGTATGTGTTTTCAGTCTGAGGTAGCAATCTGAGGAGGACTTCGGAATACACCAAGCGTCATTTGGACTGTCGTGGGCACAGTCACATGCCAGGTCCTGCCACAAGCAGGATGCACTATATATGAACCCCACGATCAGATCTTTCAGAAGAAAGGCAGTCTTGAGTGGAAATAAACGTACTTCTCTCCGGGCAAAGATGGAAAGCTCTCCTCGCATCGTTTCATCACTACACAATACTAGTTGACAGTTTTTGTTCTTTTTTTGTTTGGCATCACTGCTCTCTGGTGGTGGGAGTAGGAGGCCCAGCCCCACTGCTGGAATTGAACCTCCATCCCAGTGGGCCGCAGTCCCGCGCACAACCACTACACCACCGGGGCTCAGCCTAGTTAACAGTTTTTATTGTTCATTCATTCCCAGGCAGATTTTTTTTTTAAACCAGGCCTGATAAATAATGGGAGAGACTGTGCAACATAGCATTTTACTATTGCTATAAAGCATTAAAGACTGATCCAGAGATGGGGTAGATAAGACAGCAGTGTCTTCCTCCTTTCCCACCGGTGAGCATGTAATATGCTAGCATCTTGGTCACCAGGCACACAAAAAGGAAGCAACAAACACCTGGACCACCCTGTGAGGTAAACGATCCCCTCTGTGACTCTGAGTCCTTTACCCTCTCCCTTTTCACTCTGGCCACTAGGAAACTCATTGTCCATTTGCAGGTTACCTTTAATCCCTATGTCTTAAAGGTATG
Source organism: Nesogale talazaci (assembly GCA_004026705.1). Lineage (NCBI taxonomy): Eukaryota > Metazoa > Chordata > Mammalia > Afrosoricida > Tenrecidae > Nesogale > Nesogale talazaci. The sequence goes on from PVJH01004023.1 coordinate 99,894, forward strand.
TCTTTTTCAGACAAGGAATGAGTGTCAGTGTGACTTGGTGAACTAAGGTAAGTCATTGTAGGAGCAGCAGCTCTGACTGTATTTGCTGTTTGCTTGGAGGAATCACATAAAGAGTTAGTATGACATATATTTCTGCTCATTCCTTCTCCTGACCCAAGGTTACCCTGAGGAGGGGTGAAGTGTGAGGAAGGAACCTGAAGAGAAAGCTTGAAATAAATGCTAAGGAAGGCACACACAGGGCTTTTGATTTGTGCAGACAGTCAAACACCCCCGCCACAGTGTCTGAGTCAGAGCAGCCAGGCGAGGACTTCCCGGGGCGGAGCACATTAGTTCATCGATTCTGCCAGCTGTCGGAGCGTCGATTTGCCTGTATTACAGGAGGCATGGCTACAAGGGCCATTGTGGTTTGGCGTGTGGTTATCAGCTCCCCATCTCTTTCAACCACTACTTTCTGTGTTCATAGTTATCAGACTGAGAGTGTATCAAGATTTAAGAGAAGGTGGGGGGAGCCTTGTAAGGATTCACTTCACAAGACTGCAATAGAAACTGGGAGTTGAGGACTAGCCACTTCGACCCAGCCAATGCATTGTGCCCAAAGTCCACACCCACTTAGAGATTTTCCCCGTGGAGGGCGACCTAGCCCATAGGGCAAAGACTCAGGAAACAGGTCAAGCTGGGGGGCAGGGTCCTGCCCTGGGCCAGGGAAAAGAAGTGAGTAGACTGGTTAAGGAGACTCTTAGGGTTAATGGAAAAACAGAGATCAATGCTGAATTTTCCTACCTGATCAACAGCTTAACTTCCTATCAAAGAGAATCCCAAATGCAGGTGGTACATATTATTTACAAATGTTCCTTCAAAAAAAAAAAAGGCAGGAGGGAGGTTGGGAGAAAATGAGGATCTAATAATAATCAATCCCAGAAAGAAGACCATGTTCTAAAATAGCTGGTGATGATGATGGTACAACTCTTCTTACTAGGGCTGAGTCACTGAGTTGTATGGTATGTGGATTGTATGCAAAGTTGTATGTTAAAAACAAGCTGTAAGGAGCTGAGTCTTGGCGTAGTGGTTGTGTGTGGGACTGCGGCCCACTGGGTTGGCAGTTCAAGTCCAGCAGCAAGGCTGGGCCTCCCACTCCCACCAGAGGGCCATGATGCCCACCCCCCAAGTATATATATATATAATATATATGTGTGTATGTGTGTGTGTATATGTATGTATATATATATATATATATATATATATATATATATGCTGTAAAAGCAACCACTGCCCTCCTCAGACTGAAATGATGCTTGGGTGTCCCTAAATGGGGGAGGGGAGACTGAGTGATCTGAGTGATGACAGCCTTGGGGTAAAGGCCCGCCTACCTGGGCAATGTGAACCACAGAGGAAAAATGCCTGCTGTCTGTGCCACCCAGTAAAGACCCCTGGGTTATAACTGCCAAGAGGGCGACGTCCAACAAGAACCTGGCCTGTGGAAGCAAGCTGGCATTTCAAATGCTCTGGAAAGTAGCAATTAACTTTGCCCGTAATTCATGATGACTGTCTTTATTGAGAAGGGGCACAAGGCAGGATAGACAAGCACATTGCACGAACAGCCAGGGGAAAGTGACCGAGTGAAAAAGCATCAACCCACAACCAGGATCCCAGGCCCCAGGTACGGGAGTCGTTGGCAAGCTCAAGTTGTTCAGCAATCAGCGGATGTAAAGAATAAACTCTTCGGCCCATAGGAGAACAAGGCTGCCTTCACTTGACTGACTGTGGGTTCCGATTTCTTCCAGTGATGAATCTATAAAAGGAAGACCTCGATCTATCATTGAAAGAACTGAGCATTATTACAGGCTCGGAGCAAAAATCCCACTGTGACCCAAAGGAAAATATCTGCCCATGAAACAAACGATCAATAGTTATACATTGAGCTCACGCCTTATGCTTGATGACAAACAGAGTCCATAAATGTCACTGGGTTATTTGCATCAGTAAAAATTAATAGCCAAAAGTCACACTTAGGGCATATGGGCTTTCCAATACCACATAACTGGTTACAACGTGTCCTCAAATTTATAACGCTCCTGTATGGTCTTATTCAGACCCAATAAATCACTTCTCTGCATCGCTGATGATGGTTTTTCTTCATTAGGTGCCATCCAATCACACAAGAGCTTTCAAAAGGTCATCTATCTAACCCGAATAAACCCAGCTCTATATCTCACCAATTGAGCCCTTCAGCTCAGAAACCACTAGGACCGTGAGAGAGAGCCAGAGCGACACAGTCAATCAAGACACAGTCAATTTAATGATTTCACAGGGTCAGGCCTACCCATAAAGATAGCATTAGGGAAACAAATCCTAAGCATACTGCTTCTGTTTCAGGAATTGATTTTTTTTTTTTGTATCTTCACGAGCAAACTGTATTAGTTGCCTTCTCCTACTGTGATTTGGGGTGGCTTGTTACACAGCAAGAGCTAACCCAAACAACGGCTGAAAGCAACGTTCCAAACTGGGTGTAAGAGACCGTCCTCTGTGAGCATTACTGGTAACAAAACCTGGAAAAAGAAGAAGAAAGCATCCATCTGCACCCTCAACTCCTAATCCCCCTCACTTTGACCTCTCACATAGCCTATCTCTCAAGACCTTCACTGGGTCCTGAGAGTTACTGGGGCAACACCTATTCCTTCCCCTGCTTTCAGTCAAGAGGAGGGAGGAGAAAGGAATTTATTTTTGAAAACTCTCCAAATTCATTGGAGTCAAAACTGCCTCACACAGACCCCACAGGGCAGTGTAGAACTGCCTCAGTGAGTTCCCAAGGCTACCGGTATAAAAAGTCCTGTTTTTCTCTTGAGGAGCAGCCGGAGGGTTCAAGGTGCTGACCTTGCAGATCACAGTCTAACATGTAATCACTACACCACCAGGGCTCCTAATTTAATAGTAAGGACAGTATTTTATTCCACTATATCCACTAATGTGCCTTATGTAACAGTAGCAACCTTACAGTCCAAGAATTACATCAGACAGATAGAACGCATTCTATTAGACACATGTTCAAATCTTGTTAGGACATGTATTCAACATATTTATATGTATCAGTCGATTATGAGTCTGAGTTTTTGTGTGTTTTCTAATGTTCAGTCAGACTGGGCAGAAAGGCCTGGTTATCTACTTCTGAAAGATAACAGCCATTGAAAATCCTGGTTTCCTATGTGCTAGATACTATATTTTTATTATCTCTCTCAGCTAGAAACTATATCCCTTGGGGAAAATCATTACTGATGACGATGATGGCGATGACAACCATGGTCATTATCCCTTCATGAGGTTATCAGGAACCCCTGCATGGCAGAAATGGTTGTGTTCTCAGCTACAAGCCAAAGGTTGGCAGTTCAGATCTACCAGAGACACCTTGAAGGCCTGGCAATCTTCTTAAAAAATAGGGCACTCGGCTGAGCCCCGGTGGCGTAGTGGTTGTGCGCGGGACTGAGGACCACTGGGACGGAGGTTCAATTCCAGCAGTGGGGCTGGGCCTCTTACTCCCACCACCGGAGAGCAGTGATGCCCCCCCCCCCGAAATATATATATATGGCACTCACTGAGCACCCCATGGAATGCAGTTGTGCACACAGAGAGAGACACACACACAGAGGTCAATCGGGTTTGAAACAGACTCAGTGGCAACTGGCTTGCTTTTGTGGCTTGTTTTAAAGTGCCAATCAGGTGTACCGTGGTGAAGCACTGTGCTGCTAACCCAAGGTCAACAGTCCAAACTCAAATCGCCAATCACTCTACAGAAGAAAGACGAGGGTTTCTGCTCCCATAAAGAGTTACAGCTTCAGTTCTACCCTGTCCTATAGGGTGGCTATGAGTCAGATTCGATATGATGGAGATGAGTTCGGTGTGGAGTTTACCGCAAAAATCTGGGATGTTATATGACTAGGCAGTCTGTCTGATAGGAAAGATGTCTGAAGAGTACCCCAATGCACACTCCTCCGATTGTGTGTGCTCTCGAGTTGAATAATCAGAGACCACTAATCGCCCGTTCTACACTAGCTGCAGCATCTCCCAGCGTAAGGAGAGTAAATGATGAGAGTAGTTTGCCACTTGACAAGGAAGCTGCATCATCCACCACACCAAAAGCACACAAGATATTTCTGCTGGGTATTTATTACCGGGTCATTATTTGAAAATATTATAGAAATAAAAACCCTAGCAAGAGTCAAAAAGCCTAGCAAATCCTTATAGGACTCAACAATACTATGCTAGGGCACAATCAATTTTGATATGGGGGAAGGGAGGAAAGAAAGGAGGAGGGAAAAAGAAAGCTATTCGATTTCAGCATAGTTTTCTAAAGGGAATAAATAATTTATTATTCCTTCAACTAAGCAATTCTTTTCTATTACTTAAAATATATTTATTGGTCATGGTTACAAAACAAAATATAGTGTTTCCTCACCCTGTTCCAACTCTTTATATATCACTATATATCTTTGGATAATGAACATGATATCTCAAAATCATCAAGGAAAGCTTGTTTTTTTAAAAAAAGAAAACAGCACCTTCCACTGAAGACTATGGGGGGAAAGCAATCGATCAAGGTTTGACATAGCCTGTGAACATGTGGAGGGAGCCATGTAAGAGAGTTAATGCCGGTCTCTTTTACACCCCATTTCATGTTCTTAAAAACTCTTCACTGTCAACCTCTCCATTCCCAGGTTCTAATGGAGGCCTACATCATGGAGCAATGGCCCTCTCCAGCCTCCACCAAAGATGGCACCATGATCAGTGTTTGTGATATGAACTTTCTACAATATTCAATTCATTAATAGCTTGGGTTGTCAGGTCCTTTGGTTCCACTCCTTTATCATGTTGATTTATGGGGTGAAGTCTACAATACAAGGACTCAACGGTGGCCATCACTCAAGATCCTCCTTCATGACGGTACCATGTACGTCAGAGTAGAACTGGGCTCTGTATGGTTCCCCAAGACCGACTGTCCAGGAGATCACCAGGCCTTTCTTGTGAGGTGCATTGAGTAGATTAGAACCTCCAACCTTTGAGTAAGTAGTTGAGCATAGTGACTGTTGACACCACCCAGTGACTCTAAATGACTTGCATAGTAAATGGAAGCTTAAAGGCTACCTCGCCAAAGCAAATCGGAAGTACAATATGAAGGATGGGTGAGTGCACGTACTCAAAATCGAGACCTAAATTAAGATGCAGCTTCTAATAGCAAACCTTCCATATTTCTAGTCTCAATTTCAAAGATTATTGGGGGGGGGGGGAGAAGAGCAACAGTAAAATCTTCAATGAGAGTAGGAAAACATAATTAGGAAGACTCAATATGGACCTTTTTAATCATTCAAAACCACCTTGCACAAGCCACCATAGCCCCTTCTGACTCGACAGGAAAGGTGATTTTTCTTTCATGTGGGGCACTCACATGCACTCTCATGCACTGGAAGGCAGAAGGTACCATTAATCCTAATGGTTATTATCATTGCTTTATGGTACATCTTAGGTAACTGTCTGGTTTTTATGAATATAGACAATAATTAATTCCCCTGAGTAGTCATACAGATTCATTTCCCTACACTGTAATGTTCCCCCTCATAAAGGACATGGATGAAAAACATTTGGGGCACCTAATTTTTCTTTTATGGATGATCCATGAGCATAAAACTATTAATGTTTATCTCTTAAGTGTCATTACCATATTTCCCACATCAATGCCCATGGTTGAATACATCAATTAAAGCTAAATGTATAATTTTCACATTTTGAATGAATTTAATTGTGTGAAGAAAAGCTGTTGTGTGCCCTCTTGTATACACAGGCATGAGGGGAAGTCGACAATATGGCTACTGGAGATTCTGTTTAGACCCGCATGGGTTGATCGCAAACAAAATGTGTTCAAGTATGTCTCTGGAATCAGCAGATAGCTGCAGACAAGCTCTCTCTGTAACACACTTGTCTCAGTCTCACTGCCGCCGTTCAGAGGATTCAGACTCATAGCAGGCCCTACTGGTCAGGGTAGAACTGCCATTAGTGAGTTTCTGAGACTAACTCTTTAGGGAAAGAAGGAAAAAAAAAAGTCGAATTCAAACAGCAATTTCTGATTTCAGGACACAGGACAGAGGGCCCAGCTCAGAAGGCATGAGAACCACAGGGGACAATCTTGATAGAATTTCTCAAAAGGATTATGGGAGATGTTTGAAGAAAATGGAAAACTGCAGTGATGAGAAAGAGGCTAGGGCGATTTTGCTGAGAAAGGCTTCTTTCCCACCATGACCAGGCCCTGCTCTTCTTCCAACAAGGCTATTGGGGGAGGAGGGGGGGAGTGTAGATGCTGATACCAAGGGCTCAAAGAGAAAGTCATGCTTAAAAAATGATGATGGTGTCAATAGGGGAAACCGATGATAAGGATCTACATTTAACCTCCTCTCTGGGGTACAGACAGCAGGGAAGTGAGTGAAGGGAGACACTGGACAGTATACGATATGATAAAATAATAATTTATAAATTATCAAGGATTCATGAGGGAAGGGGGAGTGGGAAGGAGGGGGAACATGAGGAGCCGATACCAAGGGCTTAAGAAGAAAGCAAATGTTTTGAGACTGATGAGGGTAACAAATGTACAACTGTGCTTGCCAAACAAAGAATGTATGGATGGATTAGGATAACAGTTTTTTATGATCCCCAATAAAATTATTTTTTTAATATATATTTTTTCAAATTAAAAAAAAGAAAATGATCATGGCAACATATGGACAAATATGCTTGATACAACTGATCTATGGAATGTATAAGATCTGTCAGTGCCCCCCAATAAAATGATTTTTTTTAAAAACCAACTTTATTAGGAGACCTCTTCTCATCAACCCTACAGTGCTGGTCCTGCCAGAATGTCCTTTAGTTCCCCCAAAGGCTGAGGGCATGTCAAAGAATCTTGAGTTCCTCAAGGAGGCCCAAACCCCACTTTTGACATGGTGTCCATCAAAGAGAACAGAATTCCATGGGGACAGACCAGAGAAAAGGGAGCACTGCCACCGAGGGGTGTGGATTTAGATGAAGAGCATGTCCAGAAACAAGTTTCACATTGGGGTATTTTTACTTAATAAAAAGCTTCTGAGCTCTTGTAGCAATCCATTTTGGCTTACCCTCATCTATATCTGAAGGTGTTCCTTGGCCGTTTCTAGAATGGGTTGTAAGATATGGAATGGTCCTTTCTATGAACTATGAAATAATCCAATTCTCCAGGTACCTGTCACGTGAAAAAGATGACCTGTATGCTCAGGTAATCTGTGAATATTTAGAGAATAGGAATGAGTTTCGACTTACCTATAATATTTCCTATAAAAATTATACCATCCTAATCCAACTCTTTTTTTTTTTTTACCTTTACTAACCAGCTACTTGTCCCCTTCGGGCAAAAATTAAAAGTAATACAAATTACAAATTTACAAATTACATGCTACTTAAGTACAAAGCAAAAGCAAATCAATGGAAGAGAAGACTGGCAAACAATATAGAAAAATCCCAACAAAGGTTAATAAAACTGTTTACCAGTTAGGGAGAGTGATCAAGATAAAAGTGAGAGAAAACATAAATGCCCGATATCAAGACTAAAACCATGGTCAGCACTCCAGATGGCACCCAAAGTAAAAGGAGGAGGAAGATAAGGAAAAGCTTTATGCCAAGCAACAAGACAATTAGACAAGATGAATAAATGAATTGCAACATACAACTTACTCAAGACAAAAGGAAGTAAAAAATCTAAATATCTATGTTAAAGAAAACATTCAATCAAAGAGGTCACAAGAAGAACTCCAAGATCAATGTCTCCACTGGTAAGTTGATTAAGGGATGAATGAAAGAGTAGCAATCACACCCTCTGGAAGAAAATAAAGAACAGACACATCCCAATTCAGACCATGAATCCCTCAATCTTGGTAACAAAACCAATGGGTATGTGCTTAGTTACTGATTCTGTAAAGACGCCCTCACTTCTTCATTGATGGAGAAGTTCTATCTGCTCAGAGGGATTTGCAAAGAATTAAAAATAATTAAAACTAATGGGACTGAGTGATGGCATCAAAATCAAAGGCAGAAGAAAGAGAACTACAAACCCAAACCCTCATGAACATGAATGTAAAACTCTAACAAAATATTAGCAAATCACCCTGAGGAGAATACATTATAATCAAGGAGCGCTTATTCTAGAACCGAAGGTTGGAAACCAAGCAATATAATTCACTGTATTAACAGATCAAGGGAGGAAAACTTCTATGGCCATTTTGGTGGACACAGAGAGGGCATGTGACAACACTCATTTATACTAAATACACAACCCATTTATGAAAAGATCTCACAGCAAACTACAAGCAGAAGAGGACTTCCTCAGTCTGAAATGATATCTACAGTCAACAGCAAAATATCAAATGTTTGTCCCCTGAGACTGGGGATAAGAAAAGATATCTGTTCTCACCACTATACTATCCAACAGTGTCCAGGAGCGCTAGACTGTGCGATCAGAGAAGCAGAGTAAATAAAAGACAAACCGATTAGAAGGAAATAAATATGCTGTTGGCCAATGTCACGATTATACACATTTTAAAGATCTGAAGTCTAAAGGGAAACAGATGCAATTAAGTGAATTTAACAATACTCCGGTATAAAAAAAGCAATTCACTGGCAATAAAAATCTAAGAAGGTACTACTTACAAAAGTAACACATATTTGGGAACAAGTTTAGCAAAAGATAGGAAGATATTTTCTACTTAAAACTCTAAAAGATAACTGAGAGAAATAAAGAAGATGAAACTAAGTGGAGAGATAAGCCATAGATTCATAAAATTGGATGTGGAATAAATTCAATATTGCTAAGATATAAGCTCTCTCTAAATCGATCTAAAGATTCGATTCCATCTCAGTCAAACTCTCAGCCGGATATTTTGTTTTCCCCCTCCTGGAAATTAACAAGATGATTTTACAATTTAAGTGGGAAGGCAGAGACCCAGGGGTGGCCAGCAGAGCCTTAGAAAAGAAGCACCAAGCGATTCTACCGAATTTGAGACTTTAAGAAAAGTCAAAGCAATCAAAGACGGGGTGGTTCTGGCGAAGGATAGATACATAGATCATGGACAAAGTAAGCATCCAGAAATAGATTCATAGGAGTTTTCAATAAGGATGGCAAATAAATTTTACAGGGAAAAGAAAATCAGCTTCAAAAAAATGGTACTGAAACACTTGAAACTGAAACTGGAAATCCATATTGGGCTGAGGGAGAAATCTCAACCCCTATTTCAGACTCTATACAATAAAGAATTTAAGCAGAACATAAAAGCAAAGACCAAAGGCACAATTGTAGGTTGGAAAGAACTCAGGAATTATGACAACCGAGTGTAATGTGGTACCCTGAAGTGGGTCCCATGACCTCTCAAGGGCATGAGAGCAGAAGCAGGTAAAATTCTGAGAAAGTGTCGTTTAGTGAGTGCACCAGAGCTAATTTTCTAGTTTGACCATTGTACTGTGGTTCTCTAAACTCAGGACAATGGCGGAAGCTGGGAGATGGGGGCACAGATACTCTGTTCTGTCCTGACAACCCGCCATGAGGGGAAATGGATTTAAGAGCCATGTGTAAATGTTAAATAATAAATCACTACAAAATTAAAAGTTTTCAAAAGATAGAAAGTGTGGGAGATATATTCAAGATGAAGTTGAGAGAGGAAAAGATTTTCTTTCCTTTTTTTAGGCCAAGATGTCGTAGAGGGAACAAAGAAACAAGCACAGTTTTTAAAAATGAGTAACTTCATCAAAACTCATCATGTGTTCCGTCAAGAGAATAAATAAGAAAGCCACAGATTAGAGGTGAGTATTAGCAGTCCTTGTATCTTAGAAGGAATTTACATCCTAAATATTAAAAAGTACTCAATTAAATGAACATATGTATGCACACACACACACACTAAAAGGGGCAAAAGACTTTAAAGATATTTTGCAAATGAAAACGTACAAATGTCAAGAAGCACATGAAAAAGTATCACCCATAATTTGCACCAGGGCAATGTGAACCAGAACCCCAGCATGAGACCAGTAGAATGTTTAAGCGAAAGAGACTAGCTCAACTGAACACTGAAGAGGGTGTGGCGCAACCAGGATTGCAGAGTAGAAAATCACACCATCACTTTGCAACTGGCAGTGGTGTGGCTGCCCATCTCTGACAACTGGGAATGAACTAGGGAAATGTATGATACGTGAATCCTATGTTGGTGAAGCTGTCAAAAATAAACAACTAGAAAGAGTCAATGAATTTCTAAAATACTTGTGGATCACACATATGGGGATGGTGCCACACCAGGCAGCATTTAATTCAGTTGTGCATGGGGCTGCTCTGGGTGCTGGGGTCAGTGTTTCCCAAAGTGGGTGACACTGCTCCAATGGGGAGGGGGGGGTTGTTCTGGAATGATGCAGGGGCTGTCAATGTGTGTGTGAGTATATGTGTGTGTGTGTATACATATATATATCATCAGCTCTTTTTACTTGTTTATTTTTGACAGCTTCACCAACATAGAATTCACATATCATAGACTTTCCTAGTTCATTTTCATTCTTCAGAGTTGGTCAGCCACACCATTGTCAGTTCCAAAGTGTGTGTGTGTGTATATGTATATAATCCTGGTTTATGGGTCATGATATAAAAGATTTTAATTGCCAGGAGGTATTGAGTATATGTATGTGTGTATATATATTATACAAATAAAGTATATAAAAATATCTATTATACAATATATTACACATATAATTTTTTTTTCTGAAATGGATGCAGTAAGCCAAATAAGTTTGGGAACTCACACTTATTTATTTATATACATATGTATATAGTTACTAGATGTAATATATATTTTATCCTGGATTATGAGTCATAGTAGAAAAGATTTTAATTGCCAGGAGGTATTGAGTCTATCTGTGTGTGTGTTTATATGTATATAAATTATACAAATACATATGTTACATAATTTGAAATTTTCTTTCTGAAAAGGCCAAATAAATTGGGGAACCCATGGTCCAGGTTAACTTAATAGCAGCTAAAAAGAGTGGCAAAAAAGATAAAGCCTTGTACGCCCCCAAGAAGCATGCATTTTTCCCTATACCTGCGAACTTTCCGGCCCGCCAGTCTTTTGGCTGCCTCTCAGAAAACTGTGGAAGCCGTTTTGTTTTTGTTTTACACCCAGCTGACTGGAGCCCTGGCTCGGCGTAGACCATCACTCTGTCACATGGTCCTGAAATGCTTCTAATGATCCCATCAACAACATGCCAGTCTGTGCACTCATTTCCAGTGCACCAGCCCAGAGCACCTACTTTATAAATGTTTCTCACTTTATAAACTTTAAAAAGAGGCAGAGATGGCCTCTCTTTTGGAAGAGGTTTAAAACACCATGCCAAACGAGAATACAATGTGTTTAAAGCACACACTCTTCTTCACCCAACAGGAAGCCTGGTGGTATCTGAGCTTCAGTCTCCCTACACTAAGTCAGGGGAGTTTGAAGATAAAGGCAACTGGGGTACTGTTTAACCTTCATCTACAGGGATCTTCTCAGCTGCCATCACTTCAGACTAAATGTCAAATTGCTCCAAGTTAAACAGCTTCTGGTGGGGTTACTAGACTGTGTGCACAAAGTGTTGTCAAGGACTTTGGTCTGAACCACATTTGTGATGCTTTTCAGAATACAGATTGTCAATTTCTTGATAGAAGCTTTCAGAGCTGAAAAGCAGTGAAGTAGCTGGAAAGAAACATGCTTTGGGCTTAAGAATTGGTAAGTACTTTATTCTGTTCAAGCACAGAAAGCACCTTCACGATCCATGTATTCTCAAATAGCCTCAAGAGCTTTAATTATAAGTCCCATAAATCTACAAGGTCAATTGTTGGTTTGCAAAAGAAACCAATACACATGGCTAAGATCATCTGAATTCCAGGTGGGCAGAGTGTGAGGTCTAAGGACTTTCATTCAGACAAAATAAAGCACAGAGTGCAATGGCTGCTCAATGGATGATGTGGCCATGAAAGTCATTAGAATCAAATAATTTTTAGAAGACTTGTTCCACAGTTATTATGAAACAAAATGCTGGGTTTTTTCTCTTTCAGTAAAAATTCCCTAAAGAGTTAAGTTCTGGTTCCCTCGTGTTTGACATTTATATCATTTTGTGTGTGTTTGTTTTTTGAGTTGGGTGCTTTGGCCTGCCTCCATTTGTACATACTACTCTAAAAAACAAAGAACGACAACAACAAATTCACCACCGTCAAGTCGGTGCCAGCGCACAGCCCCGACAGGACAGGTTAGACCTGACCAAGGTGGGTTTCTGAAACTGTGCTTCTTGACAGGCGCAGAAAGCCTCTTCTTTCTCTTGTGGAGCAGCTGGTGATTTTAAACTGCTGACCTTGGGGTTAGCAGCCCAATGCATAACCACTCTGCCACCAGGGCTACCCATGGGACAAGCCGCCCATCTACAGACACATCATAGAATGTATTTCTAGCCTTCTAATTCTTACAAGGGTTAACACCGAAGTTACCCCCAAACCAAACTCACTGCCATTGAATCATTTTCTATTCAAAGCAGGCCTGTAGGACATGGTAGAACTGGCCCCTGTGGGTTTGCAAGACTGTACCGACGGGGATAGAAAGCCGCATCTCTCTCCAAAGTAAAAAGTATAAAATCAATAGCAGCTATAGGTACATTCCCCAAGTGCAGTATATTCAAATCACAACAAAACACACACACACACATATCCATTTGTTGCTGGATCAGGTATTAGAGCAGGGGCTCTCAACCTTCATAATGCCGCCACCCTTTCATACAGTTCCTCGTGTTGGGGTGAAGCCCAACCGTAAAATTACCTCCACTGCTACTTCATAACTAATTTTGCTACTGTTATGAATCATAATGTGAATATCTGACATGCAAGATGTATTTCCATTGTTACAAATTGAACAGAATTAAACAGAATTAAAGCATAGTGATTAATCACAAAACAATATGTAATTATATATTGTGAAATATTCATGTGTCCCCCGATGGTCTTAAGTGACTCCTGTGAAGGGTTCGTTCGACCCCCCCCTAAGAGGTGGCCGTCCACAGGTTAAAAACTGTTATAGTAGTGAATTCTGAAGTGAAGAAGAACGAATGAAAAAGAGGGAGAGAAAAGGTGCCTCTTTTTTTTTTTTTTTTAACAATGAAAGAATGGGCTGGCATCTTTTCTAAACCAAATTGGTTTACTAGTCACCAGAAAGCAAGAGGACCGGGGCTGAGCCCCGGTGGCGCCGTGGTTGTGCGCGGGACTGCGGCCCACTGGGACGGAGGTTCAACTCCAGCAGTGGGGCTGGGCCTCCTACTCCCACCACTGGAGAGCAGTGTTGCCCCCCCCCCCAAAAAAAAGCAAGAGGACCCTTAACAATGGCTTTGCGAATCCAGATGACCAAGAACCATCTGCAAGTGGCGCCATCATCAAAGCAGAAGACAATGCACCAACATCATCCAACTCTTCTGCATCCACAGAGGAACCATGTATGGGTTCTTTTTTGTGGCTGCACACAGATCTAAAACATATCTGTAGTCTGTATATGATGCTTTCACCCCCCGCCCCCCACCAAAGACCACTCACTCCCTCAGTGCCGTCAAGTTGATTCTGTCTCATAGCATCCAAGAGGACAGAAGAACTGGTCCCCTGGTTTCTGAAGTAGAAAGCTTCATCTTTAAAAGGCAGTGATAATAAAATTCCTACCCCACAGGGCATGGTCCCTGTTCCAGAGGTTTCTTCTCTGCACTGCCTCTCTCCTCAGCTAATGAAGAGGTAGACTGCATGCCGCCTTCTCTGAGGTACTTTCCGGAACACTCAAAGGAATGGTCACTGCTACTCAATTCTCAACTTGTCTGTCTATGAGAGCTCTTCTTTGATTCTGCTATGCTCCCTCTTGCATGCCCCATCTGTGTGGAGCACACTCTATAGTCTTCTGTAAATGAGTCTCACTACTTAGCACAGCACCTGTAGGCAGTCAAAACTGACAGTCAAACCCTACTGCCATCAAATCGATTCCAACGCAGAGAGACTCTCTGGGACAAGGTAGAACAGACCTGTGGGGTTCTGAGACTGCAATTCTACAATTGCAAAATGCCTGATCTTTCTCCCATGGGGCAGCCTGATGCTTGTTCCAAACTGCTGACCTGCAGTTAGCAGGCCAACATGGATTCCACTCTGCCACCAAGGCTCCCTGCCAGGAAGATAAATCCCTACTTTTCTAGCTTAACAGAGACACTTCCCAAGGAAATATAATTAGGATTAAAGATGTACATAAGTGCTTCCAGGGAAGGATTCTCAGTCAAAGAGCAGGACCTTGGAATTGATGTCTGTGACTCAAGCCAAGGGCTGCCTATTAGTCTTTGGCTCTCAGCACATAGCATGGTAACTGGCACACAAAGTAGGGGGCAGGAATGCCCTGGAATCAGCGCTGGATAGATAGACGAATGACTCAGAGGTTTGTTGCTGACCTCAAACCTTAGTACAATAAATGCCATCGGGTCAGTTCTAAATCAGAGTTATTCCATATAAATCGTATTCCTGTGCCATTCTGGGAATTATCTCAGTATCTGTGCTCATTATCACAGCCCCTGAGTCTGCATCGTTCATTGATGGTCTTCCTCTTCCTCACCGACTCTCTACTTAACCAAGCACAATGTCCTTCTCTTGAGATCGGTCCCTTCTAATAACACACCCAAAGTCCATGAGATAAACTCTTGTCATTCTTTATTCTAAAGCTGTACTTTCCGCAGCCCCCCTTCCACAAGACCATTCATTCCATTGTCAATCCAAAGTATGTTTAATATTCTTCTCTAAAACAGCAATTCAAAAGCATTACATTTTTTGTCTTCCTTCTTCATTGTCCAGGTTTCACATGTCTATGAGGCATCTGAAGATACCATGGCTTGCGTCAGGTGTACCAAAGTTTTCAAAGTGATACCTCCCGGCATGCTGTGCTCATTATAATGATTGAATAAGGATGATGAAAGGTTACAACTCTGAGTTACACCTTTCACAATGTTAATCCAGGAAGTATCCCTTTATTCTGTTTGAATACCTGACTCAGTCTATGTACAGGTTCTGTGTTAGCACAATGAAAGTGTTGGGGAATTCTGATTTCATAATTTGTTATTCCAATGAGTCGGGTGTCTTTGCATAATCAATTAAGCACAGGTAAATGAGTATGTTTCTGGTATTCTCAATCTTGAGCCAAGAGTCATCTGGTATCATCAACGATTATTCCCCAATCTATAGTCCTCATTTTAAATTCTCTTCCGTATCTGGATTGCATTTCTGGCAGCAACATGTCATTACACTGTTGGACCTCCTTTTAGGCTTTATTTCTGTGTGATATTAGTTAGAATGTTTGATAATTTCCACACTGTTGTACTCCTTTTCTCTGGAATGGGAAAAAATGTGGATCTCTTCCAGGCAATTGGCCAGAGAACTGTCTTCCAAATTTCTTGGCACAGATGAGTGAGTCCTTCCATTGTCTAATCCATCAGTTGAAGCATCTCAATTGATATTCTATCATTTCCTGGAGACTTGCTGTTAGAGAGATGCCTTCACTACAGCTGGAAGTTCATTAATACTACCAGTCCTCGATGATATACTACCCTTTTTTGGGTACACTGACTCTGTGTATTCATTTCACCTTCTTTTGATGCTTTCTACATCTTTGATAGTTTGCCCATAGAACCTTTCAATATTGCAACTAAAACCTTAAATTTTTTTCTTCAGTTCTTTTAGCTTAGTAAATGCTAGGTGTGCGCTCCACTTTGCACTTTCTGACTAAAGATCTTTGCACCTGTCATTATAATGCTTCACTTTGTCTTCTTGAATTAATCTCTGGATTCTTCTATTCATCTCTTCCTTTATTATTTCTTCCTTATACTTTTGCTATTTTACATCTAAGAGCAAATTTTAGCATTCTCTCTGGTATTCCCATTGTTCTTTTTTTTTCTTTTTTATTTCTCATGACCTTTTTTATTTTCTCCATGTGTAATGTCTTCCCACAACTCATCAGGTCCTTGGTCAGCTATGCTCAATGACTCAACTCTATTCTTGGGATGATCGCTCAATTCAGGGGCATCCACTCAAGAATGGTCTTACGTTGGCTCTTGTAAACTTGCTTTAATTATCTTCTGCTTCAACTTGAACTTGAAGTTGAGCAATTAGTGGTATGATCTTCCTTCAACCTCTGGCCATCTTATAATTAGTACTAAAACTGTAACATACTGCGCTATAATTGAAAAAAATTCACAAAGACTCAATGGATGGATGGCTAGATTGTGATAAGAGCTGTACACACCCCAGATAAAATAATTAAATAAGAGAAAAGTTTTCAGTAAATTTTCATTTAAAAATGATAAATCATAGGAAGACAGTGAACAAGTCACAGAGATATATGTGGTACACACAGGGGAAAAACTACAGGTCCCAGGCCCTTAACACCAGGCTGAGCCCATAGAAGAAACTCTGTAGGCACGTGTCCAAATGATAAATTTCATAGTGTTTCAAGGCCCACAAGTCAAGGTCCTATCTCAGAGATTTTAAAAAAAGTTTTATTACCGGGGACTCAACCAAAGTTTCCCATCAGTGGATCAAGATCCCACTAATGGTGGGAAGGATATAAGCTAATGTCCTATTTTTTCTTTTGGCTACTGTACAGTCTTTACGGACATTTTAACTCATGTCTGAGAGGGTACTCTCAGGAGAACAGAGCCATCGTTCACACTTTTAGTAAGCATTTGCGGAACGCCATTCAGCCAGTCTAGGAGTTGGAAGATACAAGCATAAATAATTCACAATCTTTCGACCTTATGAAACTCCTAATCGAGGGATCACAATCGCAACGCAAACCGGTAAGCCCTGTACTAGAATCCAAATATACATGCCTGGGAATGAAACGGAGCTGACGGGAACAAAGACGATAGAATCTGCAAAATCTCACACGCACACACACACGCACGCACACACAAATGATTTCAACACTGCTACCGCTCCCACCTGCTAGGCCTCTGAAAAGCACACAAGCTCCTGAGAACGTTTGGAGCGGGAGCCAGGAATCCGTGGCCCAGGCGCTGGTTCTTTATGCTTCTCATTTCCCCCTGCTCAGCTGAATTTTACCATGTCAAGATCTCCATCTTTCATGCAACAAAGCTCCTACACCCAAACCACCTATTTCACACATTATTAATTTATACATACACATTAGCATACAGGATTGAATACTATAAGAACACACACGCTTTTATTTATGGGCGATGTGGGGCATCTCCAGGGTAATTTTGACGAAGTGTTAATTTTCGCCTCATATACTGACTTGGAGCCTAATGGCTCCACTGCATGTGCAAAGTGCTTCAGGAGCAGAGGACCAAGATCAAGAGACAAGCTGAGGCACCTGCAGGCTTGTAGAAGAGGAAGAACGATGTACACGTTTCATTAGGAGGCAGTTTGGGCTAGGGAGCTACATTCTCACCTTCCATGTGCAAAACACTGCAGGCTGATAGACTCATGCACAACCATCTCTCATCTCTCGATGCTGAAAGGGTGTCAGCAGCACTTCCTGACCAGAAAGAAAGGACTGCTAGTCTCCTTCCCAAATCCAGTCAATGAAAACCCTGTGGGGACCACAAAGTCCCAGTCCAGAGCAATGGTTCTCAACCTAGGGGTCGCAACATCTTTGAGGGTCAAACAACTCTATCACAGGGATTGCCCAATTCATAAAGTAGTGAAATTACAGCAATTAAGTAGTAATGAAAATAATTTTATGCTGGGGGGTGGGGGCAGGGGTCACCACAACATGAGGAACTGTATTAAAGGGTTGGGGTGTGAGGAAGGTTAAGAACCACTGCCCTGGCACATGGGGCCACTAAGAGTGATCATGCATGGCGTTCCGGCCATGAACAACGCAACAATATATTTTTATTCTCCAACACCATACCTGCTTAACAATGCTTCTTCCACTGACTGCCTTCTAGAAGCCTGATTTGTTCCCTCCATTTATGTGAAGATTACAGCATTGCTTGCTTTTTGAGATTAAACGTCCTGAAGTCAATGTAATCAGGAACTTGGCCCAAATAGGGGGGGAAATATGTATGCTTATGCATATATCACCCCAAAAACTGGAATTGCAGTGAGTGGAGGAGTACAGCGTTGGTAGTATACATTTTTCCCACTAGGTAAGCATCCAATCCATTCTCTCTGAGTTAGCGCACCCAGTGGTGTTGCCTGGGAAGGTTCTCTCTGGTCCCGGTGAATTTTTTTTGTACAAGCAGTTTCGCTCAACCTCCTTTTTCGTGACAGCCAGTTTAAGAGAACAGTGTGTAGCTGTGAAATTTTGTTTCCTGCTCAGGGAAAAAATGCCGCAGAAACGTGATGCTGAACACAGCTTACAAGGAGAGTGCTATAGGAAAAACTTAACTGTGTGACTGGTTTTCTGCTTTTCAAAAAGGTGAAATGTCGATTGCTTGTTCTGGGCATCTGCCAACTCTCTGATCGGATGAAAGTGCCTGCCCATTGTTCATTTGGAGTAAATATGCAGGGAGTATGTCTAATGGCTCGGGGAAGTCAGACCTGAACAACTCTGACTAAGTCTGCTCCGGGCGAGATTTGTTGTTCTGTGGGTGCTGGAGCCCTCCAGAGAGAGGACTGGCCTCTGTGAAGGTAAGTGTGCGGGAGCCGGGGAGGGGGCAGTGAGAACCAATCTCACCGCCACTGAATCAACGCTGACTCAGGGCAACCTCTGGGACAGAGAACTGCCCCCAAGGGGTGTCCATGACTGTACTGGCTTCACAGCAGCACAAATTCTTGTCTTTTTCCCCAGGAATCAGCTGATGGTTTCAAACTGCTGACCTTGGGATCAACAGCCCAACTCACAAACACTACATCACCAGGACTCCCACTTGGAAGGCCAGAATGTGATCCCTGTATACCTCTCCAAGGCCTAGTTCATGCTTCATGGTGTTTAGGGCTGTCCCAGGACAGACATACTAATAGGGGAAGGAAAAGACGATTGGAGGTGGAAAAGAACTTCAGGAAACCAACAGGTACTCAGCATGCTGTTCACCCATTCAACATGCACAACAGGAAGCCAGGAACCCTTCTCCTTGAACAGGAGCTCTTTGTCCACATAGATAGTCACCAGGTGGAGGTGGATGCCTATAGGGCATCACCACACCACACACTTATCTCCTTGTTTTTCTCTAACTACAACAAGCCAGGCTCTGAGAGGATCAGGGAAGAACGTGAACAAGCCAGTCTTCCTGCTCTGGGCAATTGACAGGGAAAGTGAAACCGCCTGCCCCTGTGCTCTGTGAAGGCCTCAACCTCCATTCACTGAACAAAGGCTGATGTCGTCTCAGATCTCAGGCACCAGTCAAATTTGTCCAGCTCTGCCCTGGAGTTGCCCAAGGTCTTTGCCTGGAAGCTCTCAGATCACACAGCGATTGTGCTGCGGCCAGACGTGGTAGAAGGTTGCTGCGGGAATCCCACTTGACCCTCTTGGATTAAAGGGTAACATATGGAAGCTCTCTGCTTTGCTTTCTCCAAGTACTAAATAGCTTCCTTCCTGGGTTATGATTTCCCCTGGTCATAATAATTGAGCACAGTCCAAGGAGGAGGAGTTAGGATGAGAGGGTGTCCTCCCTCCAGGTAACCATCTAGACTAACTGGCTTCCTGTCCTCCTTTGGTTTTCATCTTTTTTATCAACTTACTTTCCTATTTCCCTGGACTTCTGACAGTCATTATCTACAAAAGCTTATCGCCTTACTGAAAACATCATCTTTATACTGAACACTGCCTTCTTAGAACAAAATGTAGTCTGACATCACCCAGGACTGCCATCCCTAGATGGGAGATGTACGGGCAGGAACGTCAAAAGCAGTTCTGAAAGTTACAAAGACATCTAAATCTGGTATCAAACTCTCCACCGAAATAGCTTGAGAAAAGGGATCCTAAACAGCTGAAGCAGCTGAAATGTCAACAAGCATCTCTGAACAAGCATCATTTTTACAATATAGCTTGATGTGTGCAATAGAGGAGAACCAGGGGTAAATGCACCATTAAACATTTAGGCTGGATTTTTCGTTATTGTTGTTATTTGTTAATGGGCTTTCACCTCTTTAGATGTTTTGCAATTCAGAAAAGTAGAAAAACTCAGGATATTAAAAGACATTATTTTCAGATTTCAAAGAGATGTCACAACCCCGCAAGCCAACATGACTCTAATGACCACAAACACTTGACTCCTGGGTTTAAAATAAAAACAAAATAAACCTCACTGTCATCGAGTCCATTTTAATTCAGAGAGAACTTATTGGATAAAGTAAGACTCACCCCCAAGAGTTTCCAAGGCTATACATTTTTAGGGCAGCAGAAAGCCTTATCTTTCCCACACAGAGCAGCTGGTGGGTTCAAACCCCTGAACTTGCAGTGCACTCAACCCACGGCTCCACCAGGCTTCCTGGGCCAAGGGAGCATTAAGGCACAGGTGAGATTTATAAGATAAATTCAGTTTTACCCACACTCTGTGCCTTCCAGGGTAGAAATAAACTAGGTGAAGAATGAAACGAAAATTTCTTCTGCGCGCCGCCCCCCCCTCACCCCCAGGTATTACAGTCTGTTAACAAGAAAGGCAAGCAGAGTTGGCGCAAACAGCTGGCCCCTCGGAAAGGCCTTGCTGTGCTTCCCACACTGTGGATTCAAAGGACAAGACAGCTCTGACATGCCTGCACCATCTGCTGCTGAGCGCCTTCCCCAGCTCCCTGCAGGCTGGTCCCTTCAGTCTCCAAACCCAGACGGAGATCTGATGCCCGCCTTCTCTACCGTGTGGTACTCTGAATGTGTCGGGACTTATTTTGAAACGAGCAGTGGAAATTCTCTGGTGGAGGGAAAGCCTGTCTTCTCTCCTTCCCTCCCTTCTTCTCTGGATCCCCCTTTGTCTTTCTCTCCTCCTCCATCCCCTCCATCTCTCCCCCTCTTCCACAGGACTCCTACATTTCTGCATTCGGTGACACACCAAGCTTCTGATCAGAGGCCTCAGGTGACTTGGGTTCAAAAGCTTTGCTTACTTCTTGAGGCAGCTATGCAGATCTGTGGGGGAGGAGGAAAGGCTAGCCTAAGGGCTTTTATATATCTTTAAAGCAGCAGGCATTAGTGGGCTAACTTTACCACTGGGAACCAGAAGCTCGCCTGGAGCACATGCTCAAATGTATTTATTTTCCAATCTATAGTTTTCAAGGACACGTTCCATTTCTGTGAGGCTTTAATTAGACCTGAGAGGTGCACTTTTTCTTAAAAAAAGAACAAAAGCATACATTTATAATGGGTTACCCAGCAGATCAAGGGGCGATTTCAAATGAAGTCTGTCTAAGTTTTTACATACAAACGCTCCAATAGGCACTTGTTTAAGACTTGGGAGTGAAATCCCTGAGAATAGATGATTTGAGGCTCAGGATGAGCCTTGCTTTGTGGTAAGCCTCACAATCTTGTAGAAGGCTCACGTGTTTGAGATTTTAAAGAACTACGAAATATTATCCTAGATCATTCACTTCATCAAAATTAACAAGATAAATATAACTATCATCTCCATCTTCACCTCATTGGGGGGGGCGGGTGCTGGTCATGAACATGTCTATCATTTCATATGCATGGAAAAGCAGGAAAATGAAGAAGGAAGAGCTAGCACAAACTGATGGTTTAGTTATGGTATTTACTGGTAGCAAAGATTAAATGTACTAAGGAATGCTACAGTCCAAACACCTCTGTACTAAAAGTTCCTTAGTAGAATGGTGAGACAAATTGGACTGTCATCAGGAGGGACCAGATCCTGGAAATAGACATCATGTTTACTAAAGTAGAGGCTCAGGAAAATGGAGGAAGACCCTGCACCAGACGGATTGATACAATGGTCCAACAAGGGGCTCAAACTTAACAATTGTGAAGGTGGTAGTTACATAATCTCCTGTCAACTTGAGGGTATTAAGAGTGAAGGGATGGCGGTTAGCCTGTCCCATCAGGTCCTCATTTAGTGGATCAAGGGAGATAGAGGGTTCACTAGAGATGGGACACACTCTCTCTCTGCTCCACCTTCCTGTTGTCGACGGCAGCCAGCATCCTGGAGATGCTTCCCACTGCCATTAGATCCACAAGACTTTCCAGTCACCGGCCTATGGTCTTTAGGCATTTAGTAACATTGCATCTCTGGCAGGGGTATGAATAGGAATTCATGGGCTAATATTCCAACTTAGGGGCTAATATCAAACTTGATCTTGACTAGACTGGGATGGTTTATTGTTGCATCGTACTTTCTTGATCATAAAGTTGTCTCTTACACGTATATGAGTGTCGATGAGTTTGTTTTGCTGGTCAACGTGAGCTAACACAGCACACTAGACCCGGCATTGTTTCATTCTGTGGTACCAAGGGTTGTCTTGGGTAGGGCTGACTCCACAGAACCTGGAGAGCGTCAACGGCAATTTCCAAAGCTTACTCAGAGCCCAGGAGTCATTCAAGGAATGGCCACTGGAACCCACCTAGCCACTCCCTGGAAGAAATGTGCTTTTGCCACTAAAGACAGCAGCAAAGGAAACCCTACAGGGGCCTCTCTGTCGTGTGGGGTAGTTATCAGTCAAAATCAACAGGAAGGCATCAAATAACTGAGAGTAACCCCTTCACTGACCAGGCACTGAGCCTGTCTCCCACACTGGGGAGGACAGGAAAAATGAGCTACCAAGTTTGCCCTTAGGGAGCTCCCAGTCTCTAGTCACTCCAGGGAAGACAAAGGAGATATTGTCAAACTTGCACAAGCTAGCATCTGTGTATGGTGGAAACTTATCAGAGAAGGGACAGAGATGAGAATGTGGTGAGACCTCACTCTGCCCAAGGGAGAAAACTTATGAGACCCACCAGACAGTTCCATGGAATCCCAGCTCTCCCAGGCTTCACTGTAGTGGAAAAAGAGAAAAGGTGTTGATCTTTTTGATTAGGAACAGATTGGCCATTTCTGGGTATAATGCCAAAGGGACCTCGAGTCTACACAGTGGTTAAGGTGTTAACAGAATATTAAAGGATTCTTTTTCATTTCATGAGTACATAAAGACAGCTCTTGATGGGGCACTGTTTAGAGGCCAAGGTGCCCTGGTGGGGATGTCAGGTAAATATGGCACTGCTAAACAAAAGGGCAGGAACTCAGTAGTAAGCGTGGCCACATAGTGGACTGCAAACCAGAAGATTAGCTCCAAGGGAGAATGACAAAATGCTCTATTCTCAGAGGAGGTGCAATCATCTCAAATCCCCACAAGAGCAGGTGCACCCTGTCCTTGAGGGGTATCACGAGTCGGAGTTGATTCAAGAGCAATGTACCTGGCTTTGGGTTTAAGTAGTGTTCCAAACCACCAGCTATTCTTTGGGAGAAAGAGAAGACCATCTGCTTCCACAAAGATTTCCAGCCTGGGCTGAGCCCGGTGGTGTAGTGGTTGAGTGCAGGACTGTGGCCCACAGGCTTGGCGGTTCAAATCCAGCAGCAGCTCTCCAGGAGCAAGGCTGGGGAGCTCCCACGGCCACCAAAGGGCAGTGATGTCCCCCCCCCCACTGCCACAGAGTTGATTCCAATTTATATTGAGCCCTACTTAAGCATCACAGTTACGTGCAAGCCACCAAAGGAAGACAAATTGGCAGAGAGGTGGTGAGCATATGGCCAAAGGACAAATCCACTCTATCTTTAGGTTTGCTATGTACCTGCTTCTGTGACTGGAAAAAGTAGGTTTTACAAAGCAATTTGATCAGTATTGGTACTAGGAGATATTGCATTTAAGCAACTTACAGCTTTATCAGCTGGTATTCTATATGACTTAGGCACATGGCTGCTGACAGAAGGGTCGGTTGTTCAACCCCACCAGCCTCTCCTTGGGAGAATGAGGAGGCTCTCTGTCCCCTTACAGAGTTACAGCCTCAGAAACTCTACTCAGATAGGGGTCAATATAAATCGGAATCAACTCGATGGGAGTGGGTTTCGTTCATCTGATTTAAGGAGGCTCTTGTGTGGGAGCCATGTCAAGGTATGATGTCATGAGCAACCACAGTGAGTAGGGTGAAGCCATTACATGCAGCTGAACTGTAAGAAGTTGGCGCCGTGGGGCTGTGTCTTACATCTTTCTGTCCGGCAGGTCCAAAAGGATCAGCTGCATGTTCAAGTGTTTACAAGGCTATACAGAGAGGCAGCAAAACAACTAGGTCCCATATAACCCTACTTGCTCCTCATTTCTACGGTGCTCTACAGTTGTTCTTGTTCTACTCCTGGCCATTTAATTCAGAGTTTCAATGACTGGGTGCTTTTTCCCTTTAACGGACGCAAAATCTCCTTGCAGCCGTATGGCGATGATGTCATTGCAGAGAAGCAAACTGGATTTGCTTGTCAGATAATAAATATATATGCTCATAATAAAAGCTGATTTATATGTCCAGGAAGCAGCATGCTGATGAATGAAAAAGGTGGGCAGTGCACTCGAGCTCTCTTTGTGACAAACACAACGTTATGCGAATGGAAAGGCTCTGGGGTTACTTGTAAAAAGTTCCTTTGCAAAGTGGCTCAAACAGGGAACTTAAACTGGGCGGAGGGGGGGGGGTGTCAGTTTAGAAATTTGCAAGTGGCTTCAATAGGAGACCGGATATCTGGGAAAGCGGTTCTCCTTCGTGGTCTCTGTGTGTGTTACAGGGTAGAACTGCTCCATTGAGTGTCCGTAGCTGTGTTCTTCATGGAATCCAATTCCCCAGGACCTTATTCCTTGAGACTATAAGAAGGGTCAGTCTCAAAAACTCACTGCTAAAGGGGAGGTTCAAAGCATCAAAGAACTAGAGGAATGTTGTGTGTTTCATTAGTGCTATAGTACACCCTGGCTAGCTCTTCCCTTTGTTGTGACGCTTCTGTAAAGGGATGTCCAATTGTTTACAGACAGGCTTTGGGTCTCCACTCTGCCCCCTTCTCATTCACATCGATGTGACTGTTGTTTTGGTCTTCTGATACCTGATACCGCCGACACCTCGTCGACACACAGGTCAGTGTGCTTCTTCTATGGGAGCTTTTTGCTCCCTTACTAGGGAGCCCCTTGTTTAACTTCATGTCTTTAAGACTCCAGATGCTCTATCTTTTAATAGCTGGGCACCATCAGCTTTCTTCCTCACATATGCTTATGCACCCATTTTGTCTTCAGCGATCCTGTCAGGAAGGTGAGCAACAGAGAGTGCCAGGTTATTAGAACAAAAGGCTCTTGCACTGAGGCAGTCTGTGAGGAGAGGCCCAATGTCCATCAGCTGTCATAATATTTAACATGCAAATGTGTGTTCATAGACCTATATACCCCTCACTATACATCACTATATTCTCATATACACATTTAAGTATTGATTTATACCTCCATAAAATTCTTGTGCCTCCATGTTCTTTTCCCTATTTCCTTTAACTTTTCTCCTGTCCCACTATCATGTTCAACCTTAATTTGGCTCTCAATAATCCCTCTCGGCTACATTGCACTTGATCAAACCTCACCAGGCATTCTGTGCCCTCCTCCCCATCGATCTTAAATCCCTTGTTGTTCCTTTGTCCCTGGGTTTGTTGGCTCCCTCTTCCTTTCCCTCACCTCCCCCTCTCCCGTGCCCCCCAGCCAGCCCACCCCAGAAGCATCAGTTCTATTGTGTTCTCCTCAGGATTGTTTATTTTGCCTATCTTATATAGATAAACATGGGGGCTGGGGGGAAACAGAAAAAAAAAAGCATATCAATAGTTTCGTGTCTGTCTGTTGACCCTTGTGAATGTTATCTGATTGAGCCTGATGAGGCATCAGGCACTGCTACCTGAGTCTGAAATCTATTTTTGGGACTCCTTGGGAACTTTGTTGCTTTGTGTTCCCTTTGTGTTTGGCCTGGAAAGGGGGGGGGTGTCAGACTGGCACAATTCCCATGCTGTGTCTCCAGTACTGTCCCCTGCAGTGCTGTGGGTCAGTGAGGGGATGTTGGGTCTTATGGTGAGGTCAGTCCTATGGTCCTCTCTATGCATTGGCTGCTCACAGCAGTAACATTGTCCTTGGGTTTGCAACGGGTTCTCTCTCTCTCTCGACGGTCTCTTCAGTGCTATCCTCTGTAGTTCACTCTTCTGGGGAGGGGATCGACAGAGCTGGGATTGGGGCTTCACTGCTTCATGCCCATATGTTGCCTTCATGGCTTGGTTCACCAAGTTAAGGTCTGGTCTCTTGCTCTTTCTTTCCTGTAGTAATTTAATGTTTCACACATCACCATCACCACCACCACCACTATCATGACCCCCAGCTCTACCTACAAATCCAGCTGGATCAGAATAGGTACACTTGTACAGATATGAGTTCTCGACACACGGAATCCAGGAAAAATAAAACCCTCAAGAACACTAATTGGAGCAGCAATTCAATGAGGGTATAAGGAAGGGGGGAGAGGAAAAAAGAGGGGACCCATTACAATTATCGATGTATACCACCCCTCCAGGTAGGTGGTGATGGTGAACAACAGAAATGTGGATGAGGGGAGAGAGCAGACAGTGGGTGGGAGTGGGATAAAAATGGAGCGGTTACCTAGGGCTCAAGTGAAAAGAAAATGTTTTGAAAACGACAATGGCAACTTACACACGAATGTGCTTGACACAATGGATGGATGGATTGTGCTAAGAGTTGTATGAGCCCCAATAAAATGATTTATTAAAAATAAAACAAAACACTCACTGCTATCAAGTCAGTTCTGATTCATAGTGACCACTCTAGGACAGGAAAGAATTATCCTGTGAGTTGCCAGGGCTCTAAATCTTTACTTGGATAGAAAGCCTCAATCTTCCTTCTTCGGAGCAGCTGTGGTTCTGAATTTCTGACCTCGTATTTATAGCCCAACATGATACCCACTACACCACAAGGGCTCCTGCATGTTAGTTGTGGAACGCAAAGCAGCTTCAGTTGCTGGCAGGACACAAAGGTATAGGAATCAAGAGCTACTTTCCAATCAGCTAATGCAAGGAGCGAAAACAGGCTTGAATCCTAGTGTCAGCTGGCCTGAAGTCCAGACCAGAGAAGGTCCTGTGGCTTGCTGTGCAGACTGTCCACTCCTGATCAGAGAAGCAGCCTTAACCTCTTAGGGTGAAGGAGACACTTTTCTGGAACGGTTCAGTCTCACAGCACTAGGAATCAAAGGGTTCTCAATACAATACAACATGGCAATGGAAGAGCAGGCAGCGTGGCCCAAATCACCCCAGCGGAAGGAAGTTGAGCATGGGCTCATGCCCCTGACGCCTTTTCTGAACACACCACTGAAAAGGTAGCTCCTCAGAGGGTCACGTCTGGTTTATGATTTTACATTTGGACCATCGCCTCCTCCATCGGGTAGTTCAGATTCAGAAGGAGAAATGTCAGGTGGGGTCTTGGGAGCTTCTATACACCCAGCATTTAGAGAACTCTAAGGAGACTTTGGGGACAGGGCTAAAAGGTTTTACTGCTTGCTGCTTCAAAGGCAGCTCTTGGCAATCAAAGTCAATTACCTTTCCAAGAGGTAGGGGTGTCGGTTACTAAAAAGAGAAGGGACAGTCTATAAAACCCCAAGAACAGCTTGGGCTTAACCCCAACAGGGAGGGGCACATTAAACCTAGAGGGCATAAGAGAGAGGATTCAGATGACATTCTGAACAACCCACATTAGAATGGATGTTTACACATAACTCCTTACCAGTCAAGTGTCACTTTCTCATTTTACCCAGAGAAATGAGCAAAGCATGGCACTCAGCCTCTCACTCACAGGTCCTCCCCTGGGCAGAGAAGGGCTGGATACACCTGTCACAGCCTCCTCCTTCCCGGCCTTCTCAAGAAGAGAAGGTTTTCTTGTCAGCCTTCCTAACACACAGGAAGCTCCACAGAGTCCTCCCATCCAGCAGCAGCTGAGACTTCCGGAGTTAGGATGTTTAATTCTTAGAAGAAGAAACACACACTCCAAAGGCTACCACCTTCTCTGCCCTGCTTAGGTTTCTACCTACATTTGCCTGTCACTTGTCTTATTTCTCAATGACCATATATATTCATATATAAGCCGAGTTTTTCAACATACTTTTTAATACAGTTTTTGTGATTAGGTGCCTGGGCTGATACTTGGGTTGGTTTATACTCAAGTATATATAGCACCTTAGTTTTAAATGCAGGAGTGGAAGAAAGAGGTGGGTGTGTAAGGGCCATAAAACCCAAAACAAATCTCATATCATGTTTACAACCAGCGCTGGATGAACCATCCCAGGCTAAATGGCAGGGGCGCCTTTCCCCCCTGCAACACACATCTCCAGAGCCTCCCTGCCAGCAGGGTGCTAATGGCAGCTCCATCAATCAGCAGGCACCACAACCTGAAATACAGCCTGTTGGCGAGACTTGAACTCTGTATAGTGGACACTGGATCATACTACTTCCCGAAGAAGTTTTTCTCACTCGACTTAATCAAAGGGGTTATCTCTGGCCTCTATTCTCATTTGTGTATTTCATCCATTCAGCCTGCAAATATTAAGTACTTTTGTAATGTTAATGAACAGAGGATAATACCAATTTTCTTTCAGAGACTCCACTAAAATGGTATAAAATACAAATAAGCCCCCACGAGTCCCAAGAATATATTTTCACTAAACTCAAGTGTGAAGTATAAGGGGGAAAAGGTTGAAAAATTTAGACTTGCTTGAAGTTGGAAAGCTATTCCCAACCAATGAAACGTCTACTTTTCATGAGGCCAGAAGCTTCCTGAGACCTGCCTTAGAGTTTACATTTCTGAGCCCTGTTTGCTGAGGGCTAGAGTTTAGAGTGGAAATCCTAAATCCATTTAGAAGACTCCAAAGAAATGCAGCCTCACCAGCAGTGATGCTGGATTTGCCCACAGGCAGAGTGCATTAGAAAATGGACAACTACTACGCTCTTCCAATCTTTAGGGACTTTCCTATGTGTGTGTGCCGTTACTGAAAAGTGTGGTACTTGATCACATAGTCATGATATCCTGACTGCCTTGGTCAGAGGGTCCTGACCAATCTTGTCAACTCTGATGTCTACCATAACCTACCTGTCCCAGTCATGATCCCATTCCCACTTTTTCTAAGTCCTGCCTGCAACTGTAAGGTACCGAGCAGCTGCCAACTGTGTTTTGGTGACAGTCTCCTTTGCCTTTCAAAGCCTATGTAAGTTTTGGATTCTCTGAATACCCTCAGATGTCATTACAGCCTCATGCTAATGGTGTCCCTTATCTAGGCGATAGGGTTTTTCTTTTTCTGTTTAAAACTTAGTAAATTGTCTCCTTAAAACTATATTTGAGATCCGGGCTGTCTCTTTTGAGTTTTATTGGCAGATAATTCACTTACCATACAATTCAATAGTTCAGTTGTATTAAGAAGAGTTGTGCAATCATTACCACAATCTATTTTAGAACATTTTCTTCTTTCCCTCGTACCCGGAAACAAAGTCCTGTGGGGAGATGTCTTGGACACCATCAAAAGGTCTACAGTCGGGCTGAGCCCCAGTGGCGTAGAGGTTTGTGCAGGACTGCGGCCCATAAGGTTGGTGGTTCAAATCCAGCAGCAGCTCTCCAGGAGCAAGGCTGGACCTCCTACTCCCACCAGGGCAGTGATGCCCCAAAACAAAAACAAACAAACAAAAAAAGAGGAATAAACAAAAGGTCTATGGTCTGTCCCAGATCCATCACAACATCTAATCTGCAAGCATATTTTACATATACTCTTTATTTTCCATGCCACTTACAGAGATCAAGAGAGCCAGGTTTCATTGTACACAACAATGTGCAGCAAGGAATTTGTATATCAAATAAACCATTTTCCTGATAAGTAACTGAGTTATTCATCCTCAAAAGAAAAGGTGAGCCATAGGTATTGTATAATGAATCATTCAATGCGAGCAAGGGAACTAAATGACAGGAGGTGACCATCTGTAAACTTCTGATTCAAAGAAAAAGAGAAAGAACCACAAAAATCCTCTATCATGTACACACCAAAACCAGATGAGGACACCCATACATTTGGAGAGACTGGATGGATGGATGGATGGATGGATATATTGAGAGAACTAGAACTGCTGAGATTTTAAGAAATAGAAAAGTAGGAAAGTCATTAGTATCCCATACTAACAGATCATTCTCAGCATTTCCCCCTTCTGTTTCTTCTTTCCTATCCCCCATGAACTACAGACTTTGGAAACAGATTGGATGTTGAGTGGAGAATCTAAGTTGGCTAGTGTTGACAGCTTGTGGATAGCTCAATCCCCTAGAGCCTGACTAGTCCTTCCATCTGAGGTTATGGGGGCTCCTAGGTTCTGGTGATTCCCTATGGGCAGGCATCCTGACTAAATTCAGAGGTGAGTTTCTGAGATAGCTTCCTGTGCTTATCAGCACCTGCCTGCTTTGATGATGGGTGGGTAGTACCCTGATCAGACCAACTAGGTACTAAAAGAACAAGGAAGCTAACTGAGTTTCAGGGTCAGTCCCAAGAAGCTACCAGGAGAATTATAGCACAAAGGCATTCTCTTTATCTTTCAGATCCACATACACCCTACAAAGGGGAAAGGAAATGCCATTGGTGGGGGGGGGGGGGAGAGGACTTATCTACATGTATTTGCAAGCTACAGCTTGACGATTTTTTTAGAACACTAAGGAGAAATTACACAATACTGAAGGAACAAAGCCCAATTTCAAACTCGGAAGTCCTCAGGAAGGAAAAGGAAATTAAGCACATTCAGTTTCTCTGGAGACACAGGGCGTATGGATAGAAAATATGGACTTTTGATATATAAACACACTCGTGAGTAGGGCAAACACACTTGAAAGAAGGGAGGCTTGCCATTAAGAAAGCTTTGCTCTCTGCAGTTAACTCTTGGTATGGATTTCCTCCCCTCCGTTCTGACACTAAGCAGCACTATTGGGGGTGGGGGGGAGAAGAGGGCTGGAGTAATGAAACGTGTAAGCCTGAAGGTGTAAAACAGCCAAACTATACTAGTCAGAGAAAGATGGGCCTGTCTCATGACCTGTAAGGTTATCGCCTGTAAGAGTCCCAACCTGAAAGACTGTGGTGAATATTCAATGAGTCAATATATCAGGCGTACCCGAGGTGGGCTGTGTCTGTCTGAGGTAATGGTCATGGGGTTTTTTGTTTTCTTCTTGGGGCCGTCCATAGGAGGTCCTGAGTCACGCAGGCCCTCTGTCTAAGACAACGAAGCACAGCCGGGCCCTGTACCATCCTCACAATCGTTGCTGTCTGAGTTCTTTGCCAGAGCCACTGGGCCAACCCATCTTGTTAAGGATCAAAATTTTTTCATTAAAAGAACCAAACTCATCTCAGGCATCAAACAGGAAAAAACCAATATTACTGTGTATGCACTCTCCTGAGATGATCAATGAGGACAAGTGGGGACAGGAGAAAGAATGGTGAAGATGGTTAATGGTACCCGGCTATCAAGACATAATGCCTGAGACCTCAAAGGCTTGAAGATGAGCAAACAGTGCAACAAGGCCTACCAGAGAAGAAACACACCAGCCTGTGTGACTATGAGGAGTGGAAAGAACCAATCTATCAGGCATCAAAGGACAAAAAACATACCGTTAAGTGCCCACCATCGTGTCATGATCGCTGAGGACAAAAGGTGCATAGGCAGACAGAGCCAAGGAAACTGATGGCACCCAGTCACCAAAAGATAAAGTAGCTGGGATCTTAAAGGCTAGAAGGTGAACAAGTGGCCATCCAGCGCAGAAACAGCAAAACCCACATAGAAGAAGCACACCAACCTGTGTGATCACAAGGGGCTAAAGGGAGCAGACATCAAACATCAAAGAACAAGGATTTAATCAGTAAGAATGAAGGGCAGAGCAGGGTGGGGACCCAAAGTCCACTTGTGGGCAATTGGACACCCCCTGACAGGGGAGTCACGGGGAGGAGATGGGTCAAAGGGTAGTGAGGTAGCAATGAAGCATAAAACTTCCCACTATTTCCTGAAGGTTTCCTGCCCCCAACCACCACGGTCCCACGTCTGCCCTGCAGCTCCAGCTGGACTGGAGGAG